>JABMBR010011749.1:0-39007 GCA_018881525.1 Meteorus sp. PSUC_FEM 10030008 | reverse complement strand
TATATATATATTCATATCTATATGTTTATATACAGAAAATGGGCATTATACGATAATAAATGGAGGTAAACATATTATTTCAAACTGCAACATCAACCTCACATATAAAGAATTCTTGCGTTATTATTATTACAACTTTTTATTGTTATTTATTTTGATGTGCCTCGTATGCCATAGCACACTGAGCGTATATACATTATATGATTATTTATTAATATCATTCTATATCATTGAATGAAATGAATATCTTCGAAGCACATCGTTGGAATATAGTTCATATGGTTTTAATTTATAATTTTCACAAGTAGGTACGTTGGAAGCGGGGGATTATATCAGTCATTTCATCATTTGTTATTCAAAAAATGCATCAAAATTTTTTCATTCCACATTGTAGATACACAATTTGTTTGTTATTGATTTGCATTTTATATACGATACCACTGGTGGTTCACATCGATTAATGATTGCAATCCCCCGTTAAAGCGGCTAAGTCTCTGGGTTTATTTATTTTTGTTGATAAAAAAAGTCTACGATTTATTTTCACGTTATAAAAAATCGTATTAGAAAAAAAATACGATTCTTCAATCTAACAAATTGTCACAATTTTTTTTTTCATTTTTTTATTTTTCATTACTTCATCATATTTATATTATTTTTACTGTATTCTTTTTTCTTGAAAAAATAAGAGATTCTATTGATCTACGTATCGCAGTGTAATCTTTCAGCATTCAAACATGTAATTCCGTTTTGTTTTCAAAACTATTTTATTTATATATCTTTCATAGCGATAACCTAGCGAATGTTCGTAATATTAGGTATAGTTGCAGATTTATTTCTTTTCACTTTGACTTTATTATCCTATCAATTATTTTTTCTCTTCTATTTCAAGTCAGCCTGTTTTGTTTTTTTTTTCTTCGTGTTATGTATAAAAATAAGGGAGTAAACAAAAATATTGTTTCGCTCTTAATAAAAAAACTTACATTATATGCGAATTATTCATGTGCAGAATTAACTTCGACATATATTTCTTCAATTCTAGCAAAGTGATTCCCTCATTATTATTCTTACAGTGATTATGTGTCCTACAATTACCACTACAACTATTATTACGTCTGTTATTATTAATATTAATATTTTTATTTTAATCATTATTATCGTTATAGTTATTGTTATCGTTATCATTATTGTTATTTCTATTATTCATTCAATACAACTATCTTCATTTTGACTTCTATCATTTTTATTTTTATCATTATTACAGTAATTAATATTATCGTTATTCTTATAATTATTTCTTACATTACAATTCGAAGTTTACTACTATCATTAAACGTATTATATACAATGGATAGAAAACTGTGCCTTATAATATCGTCACTGTATAAACCTCCGATCAATTTAACGAACTATTCCTTCATCTATGAATTTATAAAATTTTTCGTATCACACAAAATGAAACAAAAAGAAGAAAAAAAAACATCATCACGTCGTCTCTCCAAACATAAAAATTAAAAATATCGAAAATTCAACGGCCATCGAGGACAAATTCGCACATTTGGGAATGGCATCAATAAAAAGTGAATCGGAACCCAATGAATGTGAATGAACAGTTCCATTCGTATCTATAGATTCATAACAAATAAAAAAAAAATCAATTTTGAAAACATCGCATGGCGCAATGCTGATCGAGTGATAAACTAATGAAAGAAATTCATAGTCTAAACAAAAGATATTTTCGACATTCTCAGGATTTTTATTTGCGATTATTTCGTTGACTCAACGACTCGAGCAAACATTGGATTAAAAGCGAAATTTTATAATATTCCTTTATATGAATATAAAAATTATCGGGTTCGTTTTCGTGTTATCTACCAATATTTCTCTCTCTGTGAATCATTCGTTATAATTATTTTTTTTATTTTTAATGTCTATGTAGCTAACAGGTACGTTTGCACTTCTTTCGAAAGCGATGACGACATGCAGTCACAGTTTGTCAATATGAAAAAAGCTGTTGAAAACTTCGGGCATTTCTTCAATGTATTCTTACTCAGTAGTCAATCCAATTGATTCGAGTTTGTGAGCATAAACGTTAAGAATTGATGGTATGAAAAACTATTGATACTTGCACATCACTCGGAGCAACTAATTATGGAATGAATTTGAAATGAGAAGATTGCATGTCGTCGTCGTAGATAATTTTCTTTTTCTTGAGGAAAGTCTCAAGATAACGACTAACTTTGTGAAGTTTAAAATTTTCTGAGTAGTGACCATGAACGAAATAAATGAAGAAGAGAAGACAAATAAACTCACGTTATGAGATTATAGACCGCCGTGAATATGAGGCATATTGAACGATATCAAAGTTGTTGCTCAGTCATTCGTCTATTGGCACAATTAATTCAATCAAATTGAAATAATGAAACTACACGAGTATGTGATCGTGAAATCAAAATTATTCAAACGTGTTTGTAATACAAGGCACGAGTGGAATTTCTTTCACCTGATCTTTTCATTTTTATTTTTATTAAAAAATCAAAACGATTACATTAAATCGTAATTTTGCATTCCGATGATTAAAAAAAACGTAGAGTCTGACCTTGATTAATTCCGCGTGGGCATAAAAAAAAAATACGAAAATGAAATGCTCCCACATCAATTTTTCATCATGAACGACCATGCAAAGGTTAATTTTAAATCCTTTTTGTGCAATGTTTATGTGTATTTTTATAAAAATTAAATGTAACGCTGTCGACACACCGCGGAACGAATTTCCGGATGGTGATAATGATCGTCTATCGTGCTGCCGACACACTAATTCTACTTGAAGCACTTAAGTTGCGGTTCAGGTTTTCTTATATTGTTAATTAATCCTTAACTCGTGTACTTGTATCTATGACGCGATAATAAATATATACCACTCCACAATATCATTTCCCGTTTCATACATATACCAACACTCGAACGATTTTTCAACTGTCTTACACGTTCATTCATCGCACGTAAGCACTTTCCATCATTCGTTCTCTCTCATACATCTTTTCTCCCACCGTTGCTTACTCTTCGTCTTTCGTTACACACATTCGCAGACTCACTCATACAGAAACACACATGCCTACTCGCACTACCTCTCTCATTCACCTTTTTATTATTCGCCGGTCTTTCCGCTAAACTATTGTACTTCTACCTGGAGTTTCCTGTTTGACTGCAATGCTATTGTATTTTCCGCTTCTTTTTTCTGTACTCCCTTACCGAAACGGTCCTCCTTATCCCCCTCAATTCTCCCTTTCTATTTATTCTCTTACTTCTTCTTTTTTTTTCTATTTATTTTCATCCTTATTATTCTTTTTTCTTTTTTATGTTTCATTATTTGTCTCCCATCTTTGCACTTTGTAAAAATATGTATAAACGAATACTGTTACCTACAATTGTAATGAACACATTATGTTTCTTTCTCCTCACAGAATCTTCGCACATTCACATTCATACCTTTCTGACGATACGAACCCAACTCAAATATCTTTATGCTTATATTCATAATTATGATGATCGCATTAAACTCATAAGGAAGTATTATATATAATTGTACACTTTGAAAAGTTTCCAAAATTTTGTGTACTTTATGATGATTGATCGATTGCAAATGTATAAAAACCGATCGATCATTAAGATATTTCAGTAATTATAATCATAATAAAGTCATATAAAGAATTATCAAAGCAATGGTATGAAATAATTAAAATTATTTAACAATGTTTAATAATAAGATCACCATCAGGCTAACTATAAAATCACTTTCATAATTTTCTTATGCATCATCACGAATAATATACATACACACACATATATATGTATATGCTTTCATTTTCCAATATATAATCTACATACAGATAACGTATATATTTGCATATAAACCGACATATAGTTTCACCAACTCTTATTCGATACACTGCCAATGAACACACAAATATTGTTTATGAAAATAGAATAGAAAGTGAAAAAAAAAACAAAAAAAGAAAACGGTGACGAAGATAATAATAAGATATGAGATCGGTGAGACAAGTAAATTAGTGTCAGAAAATATCTGGTTTTCGACTTTTGTTTACGGCTGCGCATTTAAATTATCAATGAAATATGACTTGCGGAGAATTGCTGCTGTTTCTACTCAAAGGAATAATAAATTCATTTATCAAATGCAAACTATTTCGGCATTATGGGAAAATTAATTCACGCCAATACGGGCACCTGGAACATATTATTAGGCCCTGAAATTATTTTGCCGGAAGCGAAATATCGACAAATTATTGTTAAGCATACACTGTTATACAGAAGAAATATTGAGTGGGATGATTGCGCTATATATCAGACATAAAAATTATTCAGCACTCACGACGAGACGCAACTTATTTATCATTCAGATCAACTCTATTATTGTTTCTTTTTATTTTGTCTCTTATTACCGATAATCTGAAATTACTTCAGCGTTTTATGACAACGCGTATTATAAAATATATATACATACATATATTTTTACTCATATATAGATTATCCGTCAGCATTCACGTCACTAGCTTCAAGTCATTGGTACGATATCGCACAGCAACCTTCGTTCAACAAAGCGAAAAGAAAAGAAAAAAAAATCGTGTGACGCCAACCGATATCGAGAAAAAATGTGGCTCAGCCACATGTTCATCGACGGTTGCAATAAATGAAATAATCACAGGAGTTGGAAAAAGTGGTCCAATTGAATAATAATTGATTAGCGGAAACGGCATTCATTCGAGGATCACCCAAAATGTTTGAGCAATCTCTATTTTTTTATTGAAACATATATCTATTTTTTTTACAACGTATATAGCAAATTCAGTTGTAAAAATTGAAGCAACGACTTTTGTCAGGTAGAAAAAATATACATATTTATTCACGCGTATCGCGAATTAATCGGGACAACTTCTGTTCTTATTCATTCAAACACACCATTCCCCAAATATTCAACTAGTTAATATAAACTAGATGTGACAATATAGCCAAGATAATAATTACTGCAACAGAATAATCGATAATGAAGCAAAGGTCACTCAACGTAATCAGCACATATTTATATACTGTACAACTATACATTTTCCGTTCGTATACAAAGGTATTCACTCCATATTTTTGCAAGCATTTATGCCGATATAATTTGAAATTGTAAAAGATTGATCCTAGCTCACGTTCATTAATGAGTCTTTGGATCCCTGAGCATAATGAGAACCGGTAATGCACAATGCGTGCATAACTGTATTCATGATAGCACTGTCCAACGCGTTAGAAACAATCCTAGCAGTAGATTCGAACTTTGACTACAATACTCTACCCAGCATCCATGTTGACAATTGCACGTATCCAGAACGGTCGTTGATGCATAGGTAGGTACTCTACGATGAAGCAATTCGTTCAGGAGATCGACACATCACTGTGCCTGGCACATCTGCCTTGTTTGAGCACACAGATTATATTTCTGTTGCGTTTCATTGCTCAATCAACATCGATAGCATTCATCTTCCCTCTTCAAAAAGGTCTTCATTGGCCGTTTTTAATTTGTTGGATCGGAATAATTAAAATTCTAAATGAAATTTTTCACTCAGCGTGCCGCTGCTAATGTTCGTCTCAAAAAACTAACTCTTGCCCTGAGTTTTTCCTGTCGTTCCTTCTCCGCGGCCACTGCCATACAATATTCCATCTCCATTTCCTTCAGTCTTTCACAATACTTGGCTGCTTGTCGCAAAATTGCGACTTTAGGTGCCTTCTCTTTAGCCTCAATCTCTGGTACAAGACGTCTTAAATCATCAAAAGCATTCCTCAATTCTATTCTTCTCTGTCGCTCCATATTATTATGTAAATTCCTTTTGTCAGTATCAGGCTCGTCGTCGGAAGAACTCCTCGATGATGAGACAGACTTGACAGACGATGTTATTGATATTGGAAGCGGTGGTGGAGGCGGAGTATTTTTCGTTGTTTTGGTCTTCTTTTGACATGTTCGTTGAGTCGCCGCACGTTTTGCTGGCCGTTGCTCTTCTTGTGCTGCACGCTTACGATTAGCATTCGATGGTGGTCTGCCTCGCGGTCTTGGTGCAGGTTTCTCTTTAAAAGCGGTATTTACCGTCAATTGAAACGTTTGATGATCAACTGAGTTAGGATGTGTGGGTAGCGCCGCGGGTCTGCTTGGTTTTTCAAACGATACTACGTCGATCTCTTCTTCTAAAACAAAGAAAAAAAAATATTTCATATAGCTAAATGAAAATGTCATCCAAATTATTCCCACCATTAAAATCAACAAAAGAATTGTTAAAATATTTCATTTTGAGATGATGTCATTGCAGTCAAAATGTATATTAGAGTGGTGTACACTGAAAGTCAAGTAGCTCCTTCAAAATACATCAAAAGAATCACCAATGAACGAGCACAATACAGAGTACTTCAAATCAAGTGTTTATAATATTCCTGCTCGACTTGAACACCAAAATGAAAAGTTTCTATCATTCCCAGTGATTCAAACACTGGAAAGACATCCCGTACATATCGTCAGTACATCATCAGTATCCCACGTTCGTCATGATAATTGCACGATTCGCACACACGCAACCACCGAAATATGTGTCCAATGCAATATCGTACACTTATTTACATGAAATTTTGGTATTCATATCACGAGTTGAAACGACAATGGCAAAACCGTGTGAGTGATAGCTACTGGCAATAAGCTCAGTCTTTACTTCAGGAGGGTTGAAAGCCCGTTAACGTTATGAACGAGGGTGGAATCGTAAATCATGGTATATGCGTATACACCCACACTCTTGTAGATGTAGGGAGAGAAAATGGTTGGAATGAAACACCATATAAGAACCAGGTCATGAAAAGAAGACCGAATTGTGATACGACTATGGACAGTGAAATGTGTGATAGAAATAAGTCCAGAGAGAGCACAAGCACATTATTGGGCAGAGTATAGAGACACATGAGGAAATGTAGAAGGAGCTCAATGACTATAACTCTACTTATACATATGAATGTATGTACACATATACACTATATAGTGGAATCGCAACATCGATTCTCACCAGCACGTGTGGTCGCGTAAGACTCGACCTTGGGGGTCAGTGCTCTTGATGTCTCCCTCACGCGTTCTATCACTCCCTCAGTCTCAATTTCTTTTAGTTTCACTGATATAATTCTCACTGAATCAACGCGGAAGGCGGATATAGAACGTAATGTTCTACGCCGTCAACACGAATCGACCCAACGTTCCATCATTTAGAAATATAGAACACCAAACCTAATGTAAAAGAATAATTTTATTTTTAGCATGAAACATAGCGTGATATAAGTAATAATTTATTCAGCGTCATCAATTCACGTCCTAGTAATATTCATAAATAAAAAAATTTCAACGCGATGATATTTAAATAGTTCATAAATAGTGAGGGAATTATCATTGATAAACCGGAAAATTGGACGTAATTTGTGATGTGGAATAACATTAATCAGAAATATAAATTCAAAGTATGTAAGTTCAGTTTTCCTATCATGACTTCAACGAAGTTATTTATCAGTAATGAGCTTGACCCTATACAATTATCAAATGCATTGGCGCTATAAATTTTCTAGTAGCACAACAGGAAAATGCATTAACTAGCGGATAATTTATTCTTATTGATTGCAAACACTTGCAAGTTATCATTCTTATGTTGATATTTAAATCATAACGTGAAATATTGCATTTTCTTCCTACATACATAACCCAATATCTGTATTTATGCTATCTACGAAAGTATCTTACAATATAATGAAGCTGAAGCCATACATCACCGATGACAGACTCTTGCATTGCCACTATACTTCCTTGACAGAATGTCAAATCCAGTTAGCAGTGACAAGAGAAGCTGAAACATTTGTTGTACTCCCTCGACAACAATGATAAACATAATAATTCGCGTATATATGCCACGATGTGATTACTCTTTCATTTTTCATCATACACACAAATGTATAACCTCAAAAATATTTTTATTACGTTGTATAAATAAAATTTTGAAATAGACTTGAAAGTGACATTTTTTTCTATTTATATCAAAGCACTTTGAACAAACTTTATTCTTTTATTTTCTTTCCCTATCTAAATTTCCTCACACACAAAATGCCAACGCATGAGATTGGAATCGTCTGACTGGCGTGCAGGTACAGCCAAGTGGCAAACACACAGTACGGGTGAGAAATGCAAAAAGTATGCATTAACGCATTGGGTATACAGCAGAATAAGAAGGAAAAAGAGTGGCTTTAGCGTGCTGGGAGAGACCAGTATGAGAGATCGGCGCAAGAATATCCACGAGCAAAAACAGAGAAAGGGAAAGAAAGAGTGAGCCAACGAATAACGACGCAATGATGATGAAGGGGGCAACAAGACGTGAGAGGAGTGAAAGAGGGACTTTCCAATCGTTCGGTGTTCGCGCGCGGCTGTTTGTCTCGCTTCTTCGCACGTGCGATTCCGCGTGCTTCTGCAATGTGACTATATACATGTATGAACAACATATATACATGTGTGTAAGCCTCCATTGCCAATGGAACATGGCTTCGACCTGTCGTTAACCTTCTACTCTTCTCGTGAGTTCGTCGCCTCGACCAAGTCCATACTTACTTACTTTCGAATCAATTAATGAATATATTCGTAGCTTTATCTGAAGAGCGCAAAAAATCCAACAAAGTGATTTAATGAATATCTGACATAACGCGCGATCAATCCTGTAATTTTCATATTGAATTTCCCTTCGATGTTATTGACTTGTCAGTTCAATCAGAAACGTACGTGATTTAATAAATTTTTTGACGAATTAATTGTATCAACATTGATGGTTGTATCGAGTGTTTGATGCAAACCTGAATTGAACGACCGTTTGACTAACACTTGAATGGCGCAGATGCTTGTAAGATTGCTCACAACACTTTTCAAGTACTTGTTGAAGATACTTCTCCCCGCACAAAAAAAAACAACAATGTTCACATTCAATCTGCGAATTTTCCCGTTGAATCTTATAAGAATCCGGATTAAAATCCATTTTTTCTCCTCTGAAATAATTTTTTTTCCTGCGTGTATAAATATGAAAAATAGTTGGAGTAATTTTTTTTGCACGCGCTGTATGGTTATAAAGAGGAAAGAAAGTGGTCGGTTGATGGTAGACTGGGTCCTCGCACTGATGGGGTGATAGAAAAAGATGAGAGTCGGCAAATTTGACCGTCGTTACTTGACGATGGACGGAAGATGGGAAGAAGGAGGCAAGTAAAAGAGAATAGGCGGGACTTGGTTGGTTGGCGGCTGATCGCCGACCGGTCGACATTCCAAAATCAGGTTTTGCGTCTGACATTTCGAAACGCCGCCTAATTCTCGTGGGCCTAGCGGCGACCGTATGCGGTACCCGGCTCCCTAATTCCACGAACTACAGACGACGACTCTTTCAGAACCTTTTTTTTCACTCTGTTTTATTATTATTTTTTCTTTTTATTTTTCAGTTCTCTTTCATTTATTTATTCCACCTGCCTCTTACCACCCAGCGGTTCATATTTTTCTTTCTACTTTATTTACCAACATTTCAACCAAAATTATTCGCGATGGATATACCAACGGAAGTTGTATATTGCAAAGCACACAGAGCGATATTTCAAACGTGAACAAATGGCATTTTAATGCACATATATGCACAGACGAGAAAGAGAGAACCAGTCAAGTGTGTCCAAGAGATCAGTCACTCTACTCACGCCTTCCCTCTCTATTCGCCGGCACCCGCTCTTTTGACCACGCAACTTATATTATCTACGTTCTCTCCCACACACGCAGTTGAAACTTAATGAATGAATGGATTGCGTCAGTGTGAAGATGTGCCATGACGTGTACACAAGGCAAGTGTTGTCCGTTCTCGACCGTGAAAATACGAACATGTATATATATGTATATACATAATAATACAAAATAGTAGGATAGGTCGATGTTCTGTGCTCAATCTTGCTCGTCCCCTTCGCTACATATTATATATTATATACATATATATAAGTGTCAAGAGGAAATAATCGATTTATTCTGGCCGACCTTCGTAGCGGCAATGTGTTTATAGTGAAACATATTGCGACACATTGACCGATGTCACCGATGAATTTTATCAGCGAGCGAGAAAAAAAATTCCAGATATTTTGGATAGGCCACACACTTGTTCACAATAAACTATAATTTGACCGCAGGTTTTTAATTGGAATTTATACGTCATTTTACTGGCAATATTTTATCCATGAAATTTCAGAAATTCATATTACTATCAAGATTAAAAAAAATTTTTTTTCCAACGCATTCACAGACACAAAGGAATATTTTTAGATGAAGCAGAAAAAAAAGTCCCATAAATATATTGGTGGATGAATATTACGTCAACGAATGTCATCAATTCATACAAATTGTGAGAATGGAGACTTGCAACTCAATAATCCTGACAATGTATCAATACAAAACGTGATGATATTTATAATTAACATTTGCAACAGCCAATGATTTTAATTTATCAGTATAATTTACATACAATTTAATATTGAATGTTGAGAAATATTCTACGAATTTACAAGTATCTTATTTACATTTGAATTCATGGAAAATATGGAATATGCACGATGAAAGAATTTTTCTTGATTAAATTATTGCAAAGTTATTCCCAGACGCTCATCTTTCATTATGAAAATATGAAATTATTATAGAAACAAATATTCCTCTTGAATGAACAGAAAAAAAAATTTTATTCAACAGTGAATTGATGGGAAAATAAAAAAAAATTACGTCTCATACGATCCCATATGTCCTACAGTGTCAACACGATAATGTTCATGTGTACATGCGATGACAAAAATTTATCTGCTATCTACATTTAATTAGAGTCGCGACGCCCACCCGCAGATGAGTTTCTATCATTTCCCAGTATTAAACACAGTCATCAACTCGTCTCGCCTACCAGGAACCTTTCTATTGAACTCAACGATGGGATTCACGTTGGCTGCTGATACTTTTATTCTCCACGTCACAAAACTCTCCCTCCTCTCACTTATTCATTCTCAGTAAATGGCTGACAATCTCAACGATAATTAAACCTTGCTGCACGTTCAAACTGTAATAAAATTCTTCAGATTTATACAGTACACTGTATAAGTGAGTGGAACTTCACTCTGAAGACTTGAGGTGTATATAGAGCAACCAATATTGAGTGCTTGATCGTTTCGCCAGGTTAGTGTCGCTCGTTAACAAATTTACGAGCAATCGTTTGCGAATTGGTGCCGATGTGATAACGATCATCTCATAGACACACGTGCCAATGTACCGAAGACGCATACGTTGCATTTATCCAACAACTCACATACACATGCCAATACACAGACATAAGTTTGTCCAGTTACAGCGCTCCTAATTCGAACTTTATCTTGGGCGTTCAATTCAGTAGAAACGACAGAAATAGTGAGAATCGACAGAGAATGTTCCGCTGTCGCTTTTTTTTCCAACTTTCCTCTCAGAATACCATAAAAATGCAGTCGTCAGCAGAAGAATCATTCACAAGAATAACTAAATCCAACAAAATTTCCAATTCAACTGGGAAATAGTCTCTCATTCAAATGTTAAACGAGTGATAATTTTACACTCGGAATATAAAAGATGTAAATTTAAAATTTAAGAGCTTCGATTATTCTTCCCGCAGTACCTTCAAAAAAAAAAAAAAATCCCAACATAGTTGAACACTTTATCACTTACACTCCAACAAGAGGACCATTTTTTCCTCAAATAACTTCCCTGCTTATATCGATAATTTATCTTTCATCAGTTACAACGATAAATCTCTGTTCATTTTTTCACTCCTTATATCATTAAGATAAATAACAGCAATTTGATTTCGTCTTCCGCTGAAAATAATTCCAGCAATCCCGTGATATCCCGTAGATGTGAATTGGAAAGAAATTCGATAAACCATCAGCTCTGTGATATTTCGAATTTGTTCGTTTCCCCTGCTATATCAATATCCTACAACCCTCCAAGATATACGATAGTGTCGATTTGGACTTCGTTACCTTATCCAATGTTGTGCAATCATGCGGCGCTAGTGAGTATTATCGAGCTTCCTCTGCTCTCTCTACCACCAGAGTGTTTCTAATAACGTCGCCACGTCATAAGCGCCACTGAGTATATCTGACACACTACTCATGAATGACGCGTTAGATTTCATGATACGGATATTAATGAATAAATGAATGATAGAAAATTCATGAATTTCATTGCGCAAATGAAAGTAATTGAAATGGAAGTAGCTCGTTCATTGCAATAAACATCACAAAACAACACAGAATACAAATTCAATATGGCATTTGATAAAAATCTTCAATTTAATTCATATCACGATGTCGTGAATCATCCAGTACTGTTAAAAAGAAAAAATAGGTAAGAATGAAACTGACAACCATTGAAACGGATGAACCAAGAGAAGTTACGGCCCTGGCCAACGCTGCCCCACCACCCACTCGGTCACTCGCGAATGGTAAAAACGACTAACCGCATTCCGTCGACCATTTAAACCGCGCCGGGGTCCCACGCCTAACAGCAAGGTGGCCCCCACAAGCGAGACGTAAGGGAAGCCGTATCAGCTACAATAGTGACGTCATTTCGCGCCGCGTGACCTTCAAGTTCCCGCGCTTTTGTCGTGGCGCGCACGCGCTTTTGAATTATTTACTCATTAAACGATCGTGTCAACGATATCATACTCGTTAATGATAAGTTTGTTTCTTAACCTATGGTATATACCACCCTTACGACTGTATCCGAAAATAAACTCTATTCACATTAAAAGCGACAGATAACAAATAATTCTCTTATTTATTTTTAATTAACGTAATGTAAGAAGTCATGAACAAATGTGTCATTTATTTTATCCAATCAAAAACTAATTGAAAGGAAAAAAAAAAGGTGAAATAAAAATATTACATATTGTTGAAGTGCAATAATGTCGTTGGTATACTCTGCACGCTTCAGAGCTTTTGATCCGCTTGATGTCTTACAACTGTGAAAATATATATATTCGCGGCTAAAAGTGTAACGAAAGGACGAGCGCATGAAGAAAAAAAAAGAATAAAAGTAAAAACTAAAAAAGAAAAGAAAAAGGCAATGAAATCAAAGAAGAATGGGAGGATGAAACCGGAAAGATCGCATGTTTGAATGCGTGCGGGTTTAAATGATGGCGGGGGTGTCTCACGCAAATTTTTATAGACGACGCGACCCACAAATCTTCAAAGTGAAAAGACTAATTCGCCGGTTCCTATACGTCTCTCTTCTGTTGACAATATATATACAATGAAGAATGCCTTTTGAGTCAAAGAATGTTATGACTATTATGACATAATCATCTTTCCAATAGCCGACGAATGATACATTCAAATGACGTTGTAATGTGGATTTCGTTTAGATTTCGTAAAGAATTAGTATGTTCAACCGTAGTATGAACAGGGACTTTACCAAACTCACGTTTCGTCTATGCGCGGGTACCGACCGGACTATCTGAGAGAGTTTTTGGTTTCTCACCGTGTATTTATATACTCTATCGTGATAGGTGATATCAAGATATTCGTGATTAGAAATGCAGTTTGTCTTTTAATGAAGGAAACTACATTCCCAATTACTTTCAAATGTAATCATTAATAGTCATTAATGATAACTAATTGTTTCTGAAGGTACTTCCCCGAGGCTCAAGAAGGGAAGAAAGTACTTTATTGAAATTATTTTAATCTATGGAGCCGTTGCCTTTACAACATGGTGAACACTTTGCCCTTTTTTTATTCTTCTCCCGTTCATTTTCCGTCGCAGATTTCATCTAAGTATGACTATAGATAACACAACATTCTCATATAGATATAGATATATAATTCATTCACGCAAAAATCTCGTGCACATTCCAACGAGTGGATATGAAGAGCAACGTACAACTACTGCAATGCTCATATGTTACTGGTGGCGCAAGCGCAAAACAACGACGACAATGTACGCGCGGCGCTGTTTACGGTACAACATTCCTATTCTCACGTTGGCACAAGTGGTCGTTATTTTGTTTGATTGTTCACGTGACACGTAGCGCCAACTCGACGATGTATAAACAGTACCGGCGATGTCACCATGTGGTGCAACATTTACTCAGTTGTCATGCATATCTAAATGAATGTGAGTATAAAATTGGTAATGTTCAATGTGATCATCATGATCTGACGTGAATTCTACTGAAGATACTGACAGATATTTTTTCCCATCAAATATGAAATCATACACAATTGAGATGTGATATATATCGTGTATGTGTCATAGTTCCCCACTCGAGCATTCCGTAGAATACGAATTCACAGAAATGCGCCACGCGCAGTCTCGAATAATTCTCGTGTATTGAGAGAACGCGCATAGAATCGATCGGGACGAAAGCCAACAACCCAACAAGAGGTATGCGGGCACGCCCGTGGCGACAGCCAGTGTCGAGTGAGGGCATCGCGTGAAGGGATAGCGCGCAACGCTGAGGGCCCACCGAATTGGCCATGGGAGTCTCAATGTCGGACCCTCTCGCACGAGATATTAACTCCTTGATTGCCAGCAACTCTCATTATATGCGGGTAGCCGAAAAAATTTTTTAAATGTGTACAGAAAATGAATAATTTAAAGAGCATGTCGATTTGCAACGTACGGGAGTACTGGAAGATCCGATCATCACTGATAAATCATCTTTACAATTAGTTCTGACTGTTAGCCAAGTGTGGTTGCAATAAACTGATCATTCTAGATCTTCAAAAGATTAAATAGCGAGTGGAAAGAATAAAGCGCACATACACACGCTGAGTCAATTCTAAAAATTGTTGGCGCCAAGCATTAGTGATAGATATAATAGTATTATCATAAAAAAAATGTTTTTTTTTTCTCGAGATATTGAATAATTATATTTACCAGAATCTGAAGGTGTTTGTACGCCCAAGTCTTCTAATCTTTTCATACTTGGTTGGTTGATGTGATAACAATGATCGCTCATCATAGTATTTCTAATTTCATTTTCCTTTGAAATATTGGTATTGCCATTTTTACGGTTACCAACTTTACAGTGGTTTTTCGTGTCAACACTATCTGACTTTCTCCTCAAATGATAATTCCTCACCAATTGTCCAGTGACCTCACTCACGGGCGCGGCCTTGGTTACCATTGTCATACACTCAGACAATTTGTCGTTGATACTTATTTGATCGTGTTTGAACATTGGTATATCACAATCGCTTTCCGAATCTGATTCAGACGAGCTCTGCGGCGTTTCTGGACGTGTCGAATCACCATCGCTCTCTAAATTGTCTGTACGTCTATGATGTTTTTGTTTATTGTGCTGTTGCTGTTGAGACGAAGTCGGTGTTGCTCTTGATATAAGTAAACTTCTACCCGCAGGCACCTTCCTGTGCATTTGGCTGTCCTTTTTCGCTGGTAATGTTCTGTTGTGCTCTTTACTGATACATAAACCCGCCCACATGCAGTCATGATGACGAATTTCTTGATACTCTTCTAGACAACTTTCTTTGCTGTATTGCTCGAAAAACATACTGTCCTCGTAGGTTCGTTCATGATTGTGATGGCTGTACATTGGCAATGGTGCCTCCAAGTCAAATTTTTTCCATATATCATCAGACAAAACTGTGTCCAATGGCTCGCCCAACAACGCAATGTCCGAAGACTCCCACACTGGAACTGGCATTGTTGCTGTAAAATGATTATAATCTCATTAGCAAAGTGATTTATCATTTATTTCATGCAATCGTATCATCACTCTTCATACGAGAATATTTTAATGAGATTCCAAAATTATGTTGACACTAAATTAAATTTTAACGACATGTTGAGCAACATTCATGAATTAGATGATAAAACTGATATAAAGAAAATTTGAAAGTAAAATTTCGGTACATCATAGATTCAAATCTATGCCACTTCCGCAAATAAAATGAATGAATGACTGAGCATTATTTCATTCTTTATTTTCGCGGGATAGTCCCGAGTAGCCCAGTATGAATGTAGATTCTGTTATCGACATGAAATACCGATATATATGTCTGCTGCCACATCCTCTACACGATCATGAATGATCGTTGGAGGTCATAACGGTTCTTGAAGGCAATTTGCCCACAGCGATGACAACAGGAAGGAAGTGACGGATCATGAGAAAAATGTGGAAAGAGAAATGCAGATGAGAACAAAAATAAAATATCTGTGTGATAATATAGAATGACGACAATGATTTCAACATTCACTGTCAACGATAATTTAATAATGGTAATGAAATAATAGAACCAATAACAATACTCATGAAATGACAGAAGTTTCAATGACTCATATACAAATGTTCTCGGAACCACTCGCAGCATCATTCAAAGACTCTTTTTTTCTCACGTCCCATCTCACTCGCAGATATAGAGAAGATAATTATCATTTCTCACATATAATTGAGAATACAAGTCCTGAGAGAAATCCTCTTTTTTTTTCTTTCTCACACTCATCCTTACAATTGACAACTGAGGCATTTTGGGGACTTGCGTCAATTAGGACATTGGGTACATACACACCGGGTGTCGTTACCAGTACACTCTTGTATATGAATAATACAATCTTATCCACGAATACGTCGTTGAATTTCGGTGAAGGAGAAAAAAAAGGAAAGAGAATCCTTTGTGAGTCGCTCAACCGTAAAAACACGCGCAAGGAGAAAAACAATGACAGATCCTCCGGGTCCTTCTTTCTTTTCTTGTTGTCTTACTCACTCGCACATACACACATGCGTGCGTACACTTCTGCGATACTTCTGTCCCGTTTACTCTTGCTCTCTCACGTAAACTCAATCGCCCATCTTCCTCTCAGTCTTCTTTTCCCCTCTCTGGGTATTATATACACAAAAGACGTGAAGGGAGAATCACCTTCAACGACGAGGCTCGCGGGTCAGACTCTGGTGGGCGCAAAAAAACTTGGGCCCATTCCAAAAGGGGGAAGAGTAAGAAGAGTAGACCGTGAGGAAGATCGAAAAAATATATATATGTATGAGAATAAATAAATAAACCCTGCACCATCCTAACCGTTTTTTTTTTCTTTCATTTTGGCTCTTGCACAGTTAATTCGCTCTGTCTGTTCTTGCTTTTTTTTTCTTTAGTAACGAAAAACTCTCACTTTCTTCTAGCATTCCAACGATAGCTGAATTAACAAATGCTAAGTAACACGTTTCGATTTTTGATATATCGTAAGATAATAATAATGAATGATTCGAATAGCTTGACAAATCCGGTTTATTCAGCAATGGATTGTAAATATTCATAGATTTAATACAGAAGATAAATATTGAAATTATACATAAAAATAATGAAGACAGATGATTTTACGGTTGTATTGATTATTGAAAGGTTTTTCCCATGTAATTATCGTCAGAGCATTGATCTCAAATGAATATGAGCCAACGTAAGTGCATCAGCTCACGAAGGGATTCACATAGACTGTTAAACCTACAACTCTGTCCTCGACAATGTTTCTAGTCTAGACAAGGCGCCACTCTATCGTTTCAATAATCACGCGATGAATGTTGAATTTTCCTTGGTACGGTAAAAGTGTACAAGAAAATGAACAGTGAGCGTAATGAGCTTATCTATGAAGTGGCAAATCCTGTTGAAAATTAGTAACAATATTACGATTTTTACGTTCATATTTACAGTCATTCCAATTCCCCTTCGACAGTAAAATATCAATAATATCAATATTCTCATAATATTTTTATGTAGCAACATTTTCCTCACACAATTATGTCTTCAAAAAAGATTTACTTCAATGCTTCGCGGATTCCCTAAGCGTTGAAGTACCAAGTTCACAGTTCATCTAAAAAAAAGAATAATTACCGAGAAAAACGCAGATAAAAAATTACATGTTTGAACCTCACAAAAAATGTTTCAATCTTCCCATGACTCTTGAATTCAAGGAACATGATAAAGATTTCCGTTCAGCGTTCTAGAAAAAATCAAGATAGTCCAACGCCTCTCCAATTCTCATTCACAATAAATTTTGATTCCCGCTCTATAATAACATTATCTCATAAATTGTCATGAAGCATAAAACAACATAGGAGATGACACGATATTTAGAAATATAAACGAATCAAAGTAGCGAAGAGAAAAAAAATTTTCCCATAGCCGTTACAGTCTCGCCCCTAATACAGTGATACCATACAGAATGATTTATATAACACAATATAAATATTTCTAGGAGAAATATAACATGAGAATCGAACGGCTATATTTCCAGAAACTTCAGCAAACAAAACAAAAAATCATTCACTTCCACCAACGTTAACAAGAACGTATATCAACGTATATGTGTATATACCTACAGAAACGCGCGCGAATTGTATAGAATCGATCCAACTAGCACAACCCACGCGGTGCACCAAAAAAGCCGGTTGACTCTTTGTTCGTTTGGGCGTATCGTCACGATAAAAAGTATCGATATTCAATTCAATTATTACAAAACAGGAGATAAAGAGTCTCATTATGATCTTTAACAATACAATTGATAGAGTAATATTCATATCTATTACTTCGCGTTGTATCGAAACACATTGACGATGCGATAATACAATTCACGTTATGCACATGCATCAACAAAGACTGCATAGTATTTCATGAGATTGCACAAAAAGACGTAATACCAATAGTGCACTAAACATTACACACTCTCTCTTTCTTTTTCTCTTTTCCATACAACAGAAGTTCCACGAAATCCTGAAACAACAAACACGATTCTCGCTATCCCGATGTACCTTAACGTGAAAATAAAAGCGAAAGAACAGAAAGGAAAATATAAAATGCATAACAGTGTTTGATAATCTTTTGTACAACAGAATATTTCTTACCTATTTATTTTTCTTTTCCGTCACGTATCTGATTGTAATCCAAAAAAAGGATGAAAAAAAACTCGTGTTTTTACACTTTCGTTCGAATGCGAATAAGGCTGACAATAATATTGATAGTCCGTTTCAGAATAATTAATATTGTATTTCAAAATATTTGAACTTGAACTCAGTAGATGATTTCAATTCAATTCGACAGAATTCAACAGTTCGTATTTTTTTTCTCTGACGTATTTCACTGTTAGAGAATTCAAATTAGTAGTTTAAATGAAAAAAAAAAGAATGGAAGAAAAAAATGAATAAATGTCCGATGACAATACATCTTTCCACACAACTTGTTAACAAAATAATGCGTATGAAACGGAGAAAAAAGTAATATGTGGAAAAAAATTCTTGAAGACACTTCTCTAATGCCAACAAACACTGCCACGAATAATTAACGATCGCATTTACCAGTTCGAATATATTGTTGAAGAAGCGTTACACAACACAAGATTATTTATAAGTAGAGCCGTATCCACAATTATGTACATTCTTGAAATGAAGAATTCATTAGGATACGGACATCAGTTGTATATTCGATTGTTGTCGGCTCTATGATATTCAATATTGAATGATTGAATATGGAACCAGAATTCGCGCACCTTATAAGCAACGGACCGACCTCAACTATAGAGCCGGTTAGAGGCGACTGAACGCTCGACCATGCCTTCGATAGTTTGCTTCCATCTTCCCGTATTGTGACCACCTCCCCAACCACGATTCGAGACCCGGCACCAGGGCCGTATCAAACTCTGGGTACTGAAACCCCTATCACGCCAGTTCATGCTCTCACTACTCAACTATTATAAGTTCTCGTATGACTATATTTTATCTTGTTATCTGTTTCGTTTTCTTGATCAAATACTTCCTTCATTCATGTTATTCGCTTATTGTTTTGATACAATTTTCCGCTATGCTTAAATTTTTTTTACTTCATTTATTGACGCGTGAATGCTGAGAGTTTTGACACAAAATTGAAGAACTAGCATTTGTTTCTGGATTACGTGTGGAAGTTATTCATGAATGTAGAGATACTGAATTGGTTTGAATTATTTCATTTATAGTCAATGATTTTTTAAACTATTTCATAAATGCGTTATATTTTTATCCATTCGTAACGAACAATCGTCTTAGTCGTTATCTTTTAATTGAGAATTTGTTTTTCTGAAGAATTCGTCAGCGTTCTAACATTCCCGTACGATATTTACAGTTTATTGATTATTAATTGTTTGCGCGATTGTGTTATAAAATTTTTTCATGTCATTCCTTTGAAATATAAAACCATCGTTTTTCTCATACCAGATTGACTTACATTTTCACACAATCTGCGACAAAATTATCATGGAAAATTTATTCATTGTCGAGAATGAACGATTTTTATCAAATACAAATCACACAATTGATATAAATATTTCTCATACATGTACATCAATACAAAATTATCCGAAGACTTTTTTCCATAACAGACATGACCTTTCACGTATCGACTTTTTTCTTTATATATCCTACGAGAAAATTGCGTACACGGTTGGCGAATGAAAATTTATTTTAATCACACTCAGGCAAGTCGAAAATTTCCTGTTTGTGAAAATAATAAAAGAACAAAAAACTTAATAATACTGTAAAACGTGTCGATTGAGTCGTGAGCAATGAGTCTCAATAATTTTTCTATTGCAGAGTGAATTTTTTTTTTTTTTCATAGAAGTAAAGATGGCATATGAATTTCATAAAGAAAATTGGTTTATAATGAGCGTCATAAAACCGTCATTATCATGGTATGTTATTCAACATGGTGTCGAAATGTTCAATTGACTTAACATTTTTGTACTTCATACATTTGTCTGTAATAATGATGAGCACTTCATATTCCGTGTAGTTGAAGAAGCTCACACAACTATACACGGGCCCTTGACACACTGCAGTTGCACAATCAGTATGCTATCAAATACTTAACAATTGTAATATCATCAATTGCATTTCGAAGTTATTTTCGAAATATCTTTCAAATGTATTTTGTCACGTGAACTGTTCGTGGATTTGATATCGATATAACGCCCTTGGGTGTGTTTTAATGTGTTATTAATGACAAAGTGTGATATCAATTGATCTCGTGTGAAGATACAAATAAAAATAAATCGAAATAATTTTGTGTTTGATATTACCGAATGAAATTTTATCGCATTGTGATAAGGGGAGTATTCAATACTTGATCCGGCATTGGACATAACCGCGTGGGGTGCCGCGCCTGTCTCTGCCATCTTCAACACGATAATATACTGAAACTACTGTTTTTAAAGTATGAAAATGATTATTTAATGTGAATGTTAATATTTAATGTTATTAACATGTATATTGCATAGGTTGACGTCGCGTACTTTATGAGTTTTGTTCATATATTATTAGTGAAAATAGCAGGGTATTATGGGCTTGGGCTCTGAGAAAACTTGTGCGCAACACGTTTGCGTCGTAAATGATATAAGGTGGGAGTATATCTGTCTCCCGCGCTTCGACTCTAGCCAACGAACAAGTTTAATTTTGCTCACGATTCACCTCCGGCTACTTTGTACACCCTCAAGTAAAGACCGAATTTCAAGGCGAAATATGGGCGGTGGCTCTATCGACCATCCAAAAACCCTTAGTTGCCTTTTCTTTATTCCCTTTTTCTTACTCTCGGTCCATCTTTGTCCCAATTGCAACGTCATCTGACTCAAAACGTCACATAAAGTTGAGGTAACATATTCTGTTATGACTTCAATATTATTTTAGTTTGTGTTTTTTATTTTTCGTTAGTCTACCATCTGCATCATTATTTTAGACGATCTAGATGACCCTCGACACGTTACACTCGACTGCGTTCTCCTTCCTATATAACAGACAGCCCGCATTCGTGTTCAAAAGTTGTACTGGAGTCATTTTGAAATTTGAGGACTCTGAAAATTGATCTACTGATGGGTGACGCATGAAAGAACTCTCGGCGTTATGATTTTGGTTGTGTACAAACATTGTCGCAACTCCAACGATATAGACATAGAGAATAAATTTGTATTATTAGTCGGACATTATTTGTAATTCGGCATTTATTGATAACGTTTTGTTTTCTCGGTACCAATTCGGAAATTTCAAAGGGGAATATTAAGTGAGATAATTACAAATATTGACTGGTAGGATATCGAGATAATTCTCAACCCGAATCTTTATCAAATTGCATCCTTTGTAACATGGTCGAATTATTTTATCTTCAAGTCGGTGATATCGTTGTTCTTTCATACTTCGAATCGCCTCATCGATCGATTATTAACGTTTGTTATTGATGAAGAAGCAGAAAAATAATCTTTGAGTTCTCGAGAATTTTCAAATCTGTCATGACATTATTAATATTTTAAAAGCAAAAAATTTTCCCGTTGATTTCGAAGAATTTCATTCAGACCATCACAGAATCCGGCCACACACATCATAACTCAACCCAGATGCTCGACATTTTTCCACCTGCTGAAAATTTCATGTTGGATAATCTTCAACAGTGATTATTTTCAATTACTTCATGAAAAAAATTTCAGATTGATTTAAATACTTGGCATATCTAATGAGGATGACTCAACAATAAAAATATTTTTTCTCATGCTGTTGAGGAATTGCTTTCGTTAGTTCAATCGTGATATCATTTAGATCGAAATGGAATGAGAGAAAAAAAATTAAATATGCATATATGTCAAAGTTTTGAATGGTGCTTGATGAACCTCAGAGCAAACAGGCATGCAGGGTGACTTTGCGTTATGAGAGAAGAGTGATCAGATAGTGCAAAGAATCCTGCACAAGGTTGAACTGAAGAATTTCACGTTGAGAGAAAAAAGTGAAAATTCGTTCAAATTATTATCAAAACTGTTCATCGACAACATGGAAAAGTGTGGAAAGATTTTTTGAACTTCAATATCCGATGCCTTGTTGCGACGCGTTTAATATTTGGCACTGAATGAATACAACAAAATGAAATGGGGGCTGGGCGTATAAATTGTTCTATAAGTAGTGGATCCTTCCAGCAATTTCAGATAATTCAGGCGTCATATTTTAAGGTGGGTTCATTTCCCTCCAGGTATATAAAATCAAATCTAGAATTAAATATAAAATTTCTACAATTATATTGTGATTCCGGCGTAATGTCATAAATAATTAAGAACTTCTCCCCGAGCACATGATAATTATACTTCAACATTGGAATTCAATCTTAATGTATATTAACCTGAGCTTTAATTATTGACTTTACATTCACTCTCAGATGTGATCTTATCATCAAAAAATTTGATAAGGTAAATACTACATTCAAAATTATCTCCACTGGAATTTTTACAATTGTCTCGTTTATTTCATTTACATCATGTCTTCCTCTTGAAATTTTTTATTTCTTCTCCTTCTGGTTTTGTCCGCAGCTATACAGAGTTCATATCACATCGCGCAACTCTATCTAACGGACCTGCAGTGTCGAAGGTCAGTTTTATGCCAGTTTTGCATGAGATTCAGAGGGTATTTAAAGCTTGCGCAGCCCAAGCGTGACAGATAAGCTGTCGTGGATGGATATCTCTTTCGGATGTTTGAGGAATTGGGTGAGAAAATTTCGTTTATTCTCATAATAAAATGTAGATTAAAAAATAAAAACGAAAAAGAAATGAGGCGTGAAGAAAATTTTTCAGTGATGTAAAGTGTGTTTAAAAAAATCTTTTTTTTTTTCTCAGAACTTGCTACGAAAATAAACGGCGTCGCCCTAAAGCTGGGTTCAAGAGCAGCCGATTGCGATGAAAATATCACAAATAGAAAATTATTTTAATCGTCTAGCATGAATTTTTACATGTTCAACCATACTATACAGATATCTTTCAGAACAAACACATGGACGATGCAAGATAGCACAACGTCTACTCCACACTGGTCAAAAGAAAATTTTTTTCTGAATTCTCATATTTTCATATCCGTTTCTATTCATAGCAATGATTTTAGTGACTCGACTGTTAATAAATTGTTGATGAATTTAACTGAAACAAAACAGAATGTGCAAATCAGTCGTATGTTCACTAAACTCAACGAGCAGAGTTGAATGAGATCGTTAATAAATCTTCCTTTTCTATTTTCTCGGATTAGCAGGCTGAGAGAGTCTTTAGTTTCAATGTGAAGTATATTAACCAAGGATTTCATTCCAGGTATATATGACAACAGTCCTCAAGACTGTTTTTAACTGTAGAGGAACTGAAGGTACCTGATGTATACCACGAATACCGAGTCGAGTGGACTCTGAAATACAAAATTAAATTCCGCTTTTTTTCTCTGGTCTTGCATTACGAGTTATTTTTCATTTTCTACTTCTAATGCATAGATATTTTCGCTTTCTTTGCAATACTTTGGAGGGTCATGGGGTAGTTCTTTATGTTATTCAAAACCGATGACGCATTTGTGAGTCAAATGAAGGAATTCATCATATAACGACGAAGGTAAACGAAATATTGTGCAAATTGACATTGCTGTATGTGTTTATTGTTAATAAGAGTTGTGAGTGAGGGTGTGACCGTGACGGAATATTAAAATAAATAGTAAATATGTAAGAAGAAGAAAAATAAATAAAAAAAAAATGTTGAGAAATAAATAGCCAGGTAACGCGGTTCTTTCTGCCGTCTTCATAGTATAACACAATAAAAAAAAAAGGTTTCTTGTAATATATAACGTCATGCCGACTACCTAAAATACATTCAAAAATTTTTTTTCTCTCCATTGGAGAAGAATTTTATTCTCTTTCTCTGTTCATCTTGGAATAAAACCTGACTTTTACCAAGAAAAAGCTTGCTGTTAACGATGCGATATATATCAAGTGAAAATTGTAGAGATGCGGAAAATTTTGTGAGGACATTGAAGAAAAAAAAAGACGATGGGGTCCGGATCAGGAACTTACGTTGGTGTTATTTGTCTCTTTCACCCATCTTTTCTTTTTGTTAAAAAGGATTTTGGCAATGTCACTGAGATATTACGCCAAAAAATGACGACGGGATTTGAGGAAGGTCAAGGGAAACCCACTTGAAGATTTTTCTGGCTACTCTTTGTGAGAATATTGAAAGTTTAGATCATACATCAAGTGGACCTATATCTTTCTCATGCTGGTTCAAACCAACATGCACCGTGAAGGGACTGCGACCTTTCTTAGAAAGTGTCAGGATGCCGCCAGATGCTTAATCTCTTGGCAGCAGGCACCTCCATGGTCGACATCCTTCGTCACAGAGTTTCACTATCGCGGAAGTTTCTTTTTTTCTTACCTGAGTACGGCCTATCATCCGACCATATAGACATTTTATCTTATCCCTCCAATTGTCTGTGTGTGTATGGTGGTTAGGAAAACGAATGATAATAATAAGGAATTTCATTAGTTGGTCGGAAGTTTCTATTTTTTTT
Organism: Meteorus sp. PSUC_FEM 10030008; assembly: GCA_018881525.1. Lineage (NCBI taxonomy): Eukaryota > Metazoa > Arthropoda > Insecta > Hymenoptera > Braconidae > Meteorus > Meteorus sp. PSUC_FEM 10030008. The sequence continues at coordinate 13,550 of JABMBR010011749.1, read as the reverse complement.
TTAGATAAAAAATGAAATGCTGCTGTTATAAATTGTTATTTGATATTCTTGAGAACATGAAAAAGTGTTTCATCTTCTTCTATCGAAATATTGATGGTAAAAATAATATTAAAACGTAACTGTTGCAGTTGACGGTTCATATGAATGTCAATCGTAAGGAGGACGTTGAGGACTAGTGGTCCAACCATTTTTATGATCTTCAAGCTTTGAGGACACCCAGAGAAAATATCTTGACAAATGTATAGCCACATGTTGCACTATAAATTTAGATGTAAAAAATAAGAACCGACGCTCTCATGTAGATAACACACTCGGTGCACCTTCATTTATCATAAAGCTTCAGTTTAATTATGTGAACCATTTGAATAACGAGGCATAAATCATTCTGTATTCTAAACTAGTAGAATTAGATAATACAATCATTTATGGTGAAGTGAAAAATTTTATGGAAATGAAATTACCCTACGCAATCGGAAGAAAGACAAGGAAAATGAGTTACCGCAATGACTCGGTTACCAAATTCAATTTTGGTAATTGAATTCGTTGGGGGAGGCTTTTCAATACCTAAAAGTATGGAACGCATTGGGGAATGGAGATGAATATAATTCAATACATCGGATGTTGCAGTGAATATTGCTAACTTCAAGTTGTTCCAGGAAATTTCAATATTTATCGATGTATGAAAATTAATTTTCTGATTACTTAACAGACTATTCTAAATATCACTCCAATAATTTCTCTAGTCTCCTGCATGTCCGTAAAAATGTAACTTCGTTCGTTATTGTTACTGTTGAAAACGTGACTGAACTCTAGATTGAAAAATATTCATCTGATTTAAAATCCTATCAAAATGGAGATTTACTCAGAATTCTGATTTGCAATTAAATTTCGCAGTTAAAAATTCACGCGAGAGAATTTTATTGAACAATCTGTATAGAAAACAGATATTAACATCGATATGATATGAAGTTGATTATGAATAAAATGTGATTGGAAATAATTTTATAGAAAATACAATCACAAAATTATTTACATTACGAAATGAAAAATATTTTTCCAAACGAATAATCATCCAACCTATGAAAATACATTTGGCATCACTGGGTAACTTTGGGTTGAAGGTAAATATTATTTTTCCCAACGTGCGTCAAATCTGTGCACAATGTGTTTCGACCCAACGGGATAGCATATGTACAGAGAACTGTATACCCATTTCGGAACGACCTATGTGACTAGGTTTCAATGTGGAGTTACTCGGAAATGCGAATAGCCGCAATAACAAAAGCATTCTCACTTTGAATGAATTGTTATTCACACGGGTGGTATTTTCGCATCTATGAAAAATTTAAGTTTTCCATTAGATTTGTCCATCTGGTCGACATATTGCGTTTGAACTTTTTGAGAAAATACTAAACAATGATACAATACGAATAGGTACTGGAACATATTTTTTTTTGTCATATTGTAGTTGAAAAATATTTTTATGGTGGCAGGAGAATGGTCTTTAATTTTAACATTTTCAGGATTATCCCGATATATCCAACGTAATAAATTCTTAATGGTACTGGTTGCTTCATGCAAAAGAACAAAGTCCGTGATTCTACTGTAATAATTGTGAAAATATTTTAATTCTCTCCACCTAAAAATACAATTTGAATTTAGATTTACTGAAATTCAAATTGACGCTATGAAACGTTTACAAATGAATCAACTTAACATTTCTATAATTAATTCCATCTATTAATTCTCTTGCTTTAGTATTGACTAGACTAATTAACATAATTTCGTAAAAAAAAAGTCCAAACTCTCAAATAAGTGATTCTTAATCGTCGCACGCTCAACCCACATAATGATGGGCGTTTCACAACTTCTCACCAGATTCCTCACGATTCAATCGCTGCATGAATAATAGAAGAAAGAAAAAATTGAATCGGGAATAAAATCGAAAAAAACAATTTATTTGAAGGGAATATTTCCCCCGTTTCTGGTTACAATACATAAAAAAATATTCAAACATAAAGTGTCGAAATGATTAGCTCTCAAAACTATCAATTTTTCAAATGTAAAGACTCCAAACATCTGTAAATGAACAGCAAATCGAACGACACCTCCCACAATGGAGCAAAATGGCAGCGTCACAGTCATAACAAATGATCCAGAGGATACTGTGGGAGTTAACGAAAAACATCAGTCACGAGTCAGTATGTGTAAACAGTCATTTTTTTTCCCTCTTCTTTTTCACTTCGTACAGATTGATATGGATGATTTTCAAACAATTTCAACGTTCATTGTGGCACTTTCAACGTTTTATAGTCAGTAATTTGCCATATATCTTCAATGTTAGAAATATCCACGCAAGGTCGAGGTCACACCTTTCTTCTTGAGGAAGCAATTCATCGTTCAAACACTACGAGGGCAATTTTGCAATGTGGATGTACGGTCTGTTGGTATGCCCATGTAATATGTTCCAACATAATTATTCTCGGCAATTAATTTCTGTTAAATTTTCTTATGTTAATAGATCGACATCGAATATTACAATTTGAAACATTGTAAATACATTTCGTCTCATACACATTCTTAATTCAAATAGACGCTCATCTCTACCTGATTCATTTATTGTTTCTAGTCCCTTCCGTACACAGAACATCAGCAGCTCATTGAATTGAGGAATTTCCAAGTATGTACTAACTACACAAAGTATCAGGAAGTAGACATGAAAAGAAAATAACGATTTTACCCCCAGATAATAAATTTTACGGTTTAATTGCGTCTGAGCGCTCGGCTCAACACCTCGGCTGCTGATAAATGAAATGGCAGGGCCGATCACCAATACCTGAACGTCATACTCCTATGAGCATGCATGAACCTATTGTTCGTTGTAAGCCTTGAATGTGAGAGGTCATACTTCAGGGGAATTTACGTAGTTCGAACATTTCAGAACGCATTAATTTCTTTTCAGAAAAAAAAAGCGGAAAAATTTCGCTATCCCTCCTCAATACATTAATTATTATATTCCCATTTAATAACCATCTTTCCCTACATACCTACAATTAATCCTCAGTACAAATAAATATTCAATAATTTAAATGAGTTGAATCCTTTCTGGAATGTAAACTTAACCCTCTCACCAGCTAAGGGTATTTTGGACCACCTCAAAAACTAACGGTGGGTCACTCATGTTTCCCCATAATTTTTCGATACTTAAAGTCTTGCAAAAAATCTATAAAAGTTCATGGACCTTCTTAAGACCCTTCACTTCAAAATCATAATTCATTCGGTCCGAAGAAATTGAATTTTAATAAAAATTTCATGCAAAATATGAAGGCATGTAAGCATTTTTCAGGGTATTGTGAAGTCACGAATGACCCGCCGTTAGCACTTGAGAGTTAAATATCGTGTGTCAATGCATTTCGAAAATGGGGTGGAACAAATATCTGAAAATATTCCAACATGCTGTGCACATGACTGTCAACGTCCGTTAAATATTCAAATTCAATACGATGATGGCATACGCGATTCTAATTTTTACGACATAAATTTGATAATTTCACCTTCCTACACGGCTTCCCCTCATATGTGAACTGAAATTACAACCCTCTTTGCCATTGGGCAGTGCATGCGTGTGAGTTACTGTGACCTTTATTGCTTCAGCGTGTGTGTGCATCAGTGCCCTCGATCGTTTATAGTGCAGATATCAGAGTTTACGCACAAAAAAATATGAACGCAGGAGAGACACCACATTGGCTAGGTGGCAAAACATAGCTGCACTTTCACACATATAAAAATACAATGTGTACATGATTCCTAGGTATATAACTATATATGAGTGTGGATATTGGTTGGGGTTACGTCGACAGGATCAACGGAGCGAGAACCGCACGCTCTGTAACGAGCGAAGCGCCTAAAAACGGCGCCGCGCGTACAAGCGTAATTACGGACCTTTATTAATTAGCCAATTAAGTCCAGCTCCGATCTTGATCCTCGCCGCATCCTGCCGCGCTTCGTTAAAGGACATGATTTCAACGTCCGACCATCCTCATTGTTGGTATATGGTGGTGTCCAGTGGTGAACGCACACACTTTCCAACATGCATTTATGCACGTACGGTGAAATGGAAAAGAAAAAAGTCATAGTCATCATTCGCCCGCGTCACCGTTTTTGTTTTTATTATTCTCATTAATTCCGCATTGACAGAAATCAAAATTTTGAGGTTGAGAACAGGAGGAGGGGGAGGAGGGGGATGATTTTGATGAGAATTTATGAATTCGGTTTGCGATGATTCATCGGTCTGGTTCCAGATTGATGTCGTTGTTGGATTTTATTTTTCATGAGCATATTCAGACGAATTTGGTGATGTTTAGAGCAATTGTGCACCTTGGAAAAACATTAGAGGTCGTTAATGTAAATGATTTTTGTATAACTATGCGTCACTTGTGATGTCAATCTGTGTGTATTGTCTAAAGCAAATTCGTTTTCAATTCACACTTCCGTTTGTATGAGATCTTCGTTGAAGATGAAGATTCATTAGTAGTATAGTTTTGATCCGATTAGTCATTCAGTTACAAATTCAAATATAAATGCTCTTTGATGTGCCTATTGAATTTTGTCACTCATTATGTGACATTAGTCTAACCGTTCAATAATTGAGCTTAACTACATGAATTTCACTCATCAAGTATTGATAGGCAGGATTTCTAAAAGTGCATTAAGGAATTGTTGTTTATTTCCAAGTGAAATCGAATGACTTCACTCAAGCACAGAATAATTTTGAACAAAAGAAACAAATGAAAGAATAGTGATTTGAAATGATAATTACAGGGGAAATGTGATGGAGGTTTTGCTCAAAATAATTTTTCGTTGGTTCAGAAAATTGTTCTGATCTGACTATCATGACGTTACACAGCATCAAGTTCATATTTATATTGCGTTTATTCCGACAGACAAACGTCCTTTTTTCTTCATACTGGAGGTCTACAGGGGGTGTCGAATTTTTTGACAAAAGAATATCTCTCTCTTTCCCCTGTGTATACATGTATTTCATCGTTGTCCAAAAGAGTGAAGACTATGTCCAGTTGTGCGACTAAATATGAATGGCGCGATCGTGAACGAGTGCAGCGGTACACACAGGTGTCGGTCTAGACTCGTTTTATCGGATGCATTGAACAGAGAAATATGACGAGGAAGAATGAGAGAAAAAGACAAAAGTATATATAAAAATTGTTGGGTGAAAAAAATGAGACAGAATGGTGAAGGAACCAGTTCTAAACTGCGCATTCACATTATATTTCTCGCTTATACTACCTAGACAAAACGGGAATAAAGAATAAAGAATGAAGAATAAAGGATATGAAGGATGCAGAGCAGAAGTCCCTGTGTATAGGACTCAATGTTCAAAATATAAAGAGGAATTTTTTTTTTTTCCAACTTTTTTTTTAACATTGGCGACTCAGACGCGGTCGATGAGACTTGCAAAAATACGTTGGGGCGGGCGCAGAAGTATCAGAAAGGGGTTGAGTATCTGTATGCATATCTTCTTGAAATTGTATGCAACATGCACGTTCACAGAATGAGAGATAATTTCACTTTATGCAAAAATGATAATTTAATAGCGAATTAATTAAGTCGGAATTATAAATTCTGAATTGAAATAAATATTTTGATATTCGTGATAGATTTTATGTGAATGCTTAATATTTTTCACGATTTCAATCTACATTAACACAAATGTTTATTCAAATTAAAACAAATTGCATTCATGATTGGCATTGTATAAGATGTAAAAGAAAAAATCTGCAATTGAAAATACTTTCGAATCTGATTGAATCAAATCATTGAATTTGATTTCGAACAATCATGTTTCTGTTTGCGCACTGAAAACCCAGTGGCTTTGAAAACTTCATGTTGTTTTTAAAAGAGCAGGAAGAATAAATACACATGATGACTGTATATATGAGTGTGAGGACGGGCGTATATACAAACCTGTGCGCGAATCGTTCCGGTCTCGTTCGTGCGCGATTCGTTCCTTTGCTTGTTGAAGGTCACTCTCGATTTTTAAATTCACCATGCGCACGTTGTTTCCTGCATCTTGAAGAATTAATAGGTTGCGCTTCTTCAACCAAGCGTATTTTATATTGGATGATATTATGTATAAATTATAATTTAACTTCAGTAGATGGCGTTTAAGGGCAACATTATTATTCATGATTGGTCTTATTTTGCAAGTAATTTAAACGAAAAATTATGCAAATTCGTATTTCGCACTTTCCACTATTCACAATGACAAAGAAGGGCTGAAGAAGGCGAACTCACTCGTCGTCTGTCAGTGGATTGATAAGAAGTATGAGAGAAGGGGAATGAAATAATTAAAAAAATGAATGAGCCAATGGACCTTGAAAATGAAAATCGACGAGAAAAACTCTCACTCCATCTTCTTCGATGGTATTCCAACATGCTATTCAACCAATTCCGATTCACACCCTCTTTCCGTTTCTTCTTGAATGCACATCTACAGAACTCGCTGCTTCATCGTGTGCCTGCTCCTCAACCCACTCAAGTTCTTCAAGAACTTTCGTTTTCACGCCTGGTCATAAAAATTCATCGTAATAACTTTCTGTCACATCATTCACTAATCAAGTACACACGTACATAAATACTTTAATTAACCTAATTACTGAATTGATGGAGTTTAGTTGGAATTGAAGTTGGAAAAATACTTTTTCATTTTATTAATTGAAGATGTAGGGGGAGAACTCATGATGCATATTGATGCATTGTCATCGGTATAAATTTGATTGCTATCAAAGTTTGCATTGATTAATTAAGAGGCCATTGTGAACACTCGAGTGAAGGGAATCGATTGATGTTGACGCTTCAATCATCTATGAATCATGTAAATACAAAGACAGGAAAGATTGGCGAATTTTGAAGATGGAAGGCCAAGAATCGCTAAAAATATAAAATCCACGTACTAGGCTGTGAATAACTTCCAACGTTGATCAATATATGATGGATCCGAATTAATTTCATGGAACTGCCAACATAGTTTCTAATGAATTAACTGGAATTATGAAAAAAGTCTTCCTGTTAGTCTTCGTTAATCTTCATTCCTACGTTTGGTCAACAAAGGGGTGAAACATCACCGGTAGGAAATTCCGTATGACCAAAGTCATGATTGTGGAGATGAATTATTAATTTCTCATTAGCTAAAAAATGAATATAGCAACATTGAGTTGAGCTGATGGAAAATTAATGTAAATATGACTAGAAATTCTGAATAATTTTTTGATAAAAGCGCCAAATATCTCATGAAGCATAAAAGAACTGAATTAGATAAAAATAACGGCACAGTTTCGGAATTATTTAAATGTCTTTTGTACTCCATCAACTGTTTCTGTCATATCCCAGTACAGTCCATGTTATAACGATATTATTCTGTGATTAGGACACAGAAATGACAAAATTTTCGTTGTAATTCTAATGATTGACTGTGAGACATAGAAAAAATTGATTTCAGTGTTGTAACTGTGAGAATGTAACAAATTGAAGAATTCGAGCTGATCGATCAATCCAACCTAGATCAAATCCATCAGTGATGTTGAAGGGCAGGGATATTACTATCAGGATCCAATATCTAAACTCCAGTCTCTCTTGGATAACTCGAAGCAAATGTAGCCCACAAAGTCTAGTAGAATAGATTCCCTCAGATTTTTGCTTGATACAGAATCCATTTCAGCATTACTCAAGCTTCAGAGCAGATTATAAATCAAATATTTTAAGACAATCTTCAAGCTCTTAGATAATGATGTAGAGTGGACGGTTTTCCATTTTCTGAAACAGTCGGGGATCAATTCAATTGCTCATTAATGAATAATTCAACTGAAAAAGGTGGTGATGATTAGAAATGTTTTTCATTGTTCCATGAGTAATCGGTTCAGTTCATTTCATACGATGGATTTAATGTGAAATTATTTCCTGAATGATAGTCACAGAATATAAAACAGTGAAAAATGAGATATAAAAATTGAGTAAAATTGACTAAAAACTCATGAGAAGATAAATATTCACCAAAATCTCCCATTAATTTTCTCTCAGAGAACGACAACATCTTTCAAGAGATAATTTATAAAACATAATGAAGCAATATCCGACTTATGTTCCAAGAATGCAAAAGTTTTCAAGACCTCATTTTCTCAAACAACGTCAAATAAACGAATACGAAACAGCATCTGGAACATTCTGATTATCACGTAAAATAAAACTATATTTTAATTTAGTGTATTTCTTCACCCCAAGTAGAAAAATAAATTTTTATTCTAGATATTCTTTTTCATGATTAGGGTTCATCATGAAAATCTTGAGCTCAATCTTTCCTGTGTAAATTTTTTTTTCCACGATTTACGAGATACATTCGTGAGAAAAAAAAAACTTCCTATTCATTCTATCGGGAATTTCACGAACAGATCCACTAAAGCATGGGCATATATATCCATATGTATGAATCGGCCGGTTCTACTACATTTTTCTAATGTACCATTCTAATATTATATCACTGTGGGAGCTAACATTTTCCACAGTAGGAGACAGTCTGGAAGCAATAGAAAGTTATTTATAATTAGCCCAAAAAAAAAAAAAAAACATGCATGTGTATACGTGTAGATATAAATTTTTTTTTCTCTCTACCCAAATTCACATAACTTCGTGCATTAGCGGCGCCACACATATATAACCGACAGTCGTATGGTTATACCTTCACAAATCCGGTTTCTCAAGTATAGGAAATTCAATGACTAGAAAAAAAAACTGACAGACCGACGAACACCATAAGGAACGGATAGCCTGAAAACCTTGACCTGCACGCGGAAGGCGCACTTGTCGAGGTCGTCTTGTCCATAAGAATACACATAAATTCCTAAAAAATTTGAACTGGCTATCATTCCATAGATGAAAAGAGTGTGTGTGAATTGAATTCACCAAATATATTTACACATTCATGAGTTGAATTGAATTGTATACATAACTTCCAATTTTTTCTCATCTTTTTTTTTTCCATCAATTGTAAATATTTCAACACCGTGGGAATATTGAGTAATTTTATTTTCTTCCAGTGCAGGAAATTTTGACCCTTCATTGCGACAACCATATATCGTATGCATAATAAATGCAACAGAAGAAATGTTATTTTTCTGTCCTGTCACTTCCCTTTATGCTGGTAGATAAAAATGTGCAAAATCCATTATATTTTTACTACAAACTCAGCCGGTCTGACTATTTCGTAATCGTCATAAAGATACCATACCGAACACATGTCGTATTGTTAACGTGACGCCAATGTGTATGTATATATATATTCATACGTATTTCTAATTATTTCAGACTACGCTTTTTTTCCCATATCAGTTACTAATCCATCACACGACAAAGGCGCAGGTAACACATTCATGCATGCCAATAGATAATGACAACCCATGTATTTTGCATTTAATTATTTTACATGGCAATATGAAATGAAATATTGTTGATGCATCTCTTGTTGAATATTGATTTGTTTGATGATAATGGTTAGCAGGGGGAGATTACACGAGAAATGATTCTAAAGTATTTAAAAAAAAAAAAATTACGCAATTTTTTATGCAATCGCAATTGATTCTGAAATGAGAACTGATGTTAATTGTTAATTATCAATGAACTCTTGAATTTTTGTCGCTTTTAAATCTATCGAGGGTGTAATCAACTCGATTCATGAACAAATAATTTAATTGAAAATTTCATCGAACCGCGCAACACACACCTGTGATCTTTGTTCGAATGTAGATTTTTGTTCCTCGAGTTTTTATTGTTATGTAAAATTTCATTATGGCTATTGTAGTGAACGTGGAGTTCGATCGTTCTGTTCAAGTCGTTACAGTTTTAATGAAAGAATGAAAATGTCGAGGAATTGTGATGTTTAACGAAAGTGACATTGTTTGCGTTTGAAAAACATGTTGAATTCAAACGCTTTTCAAACGTTTCTTTTTTTGTCACTGCTATTGTTATCATTGGCGTTGCTATCAGACACACTTGGACTCATTTAATTTCTTCAAATGGACGTTTAGCATGTAAAATGTCCAAACCATTTAAAAAGAGAATCCAATCTAAAGTAGTCGATTGCTGACTGAAGATATACTTTTTTTTTCAAGTTTTCTGTCATATTACGATAACTCACTCACCAATTCACAATTATGCAATTTCATATGTAACAAAAAACGATCAATTTCATGAGAAATAAAAAATAAATTGTCCTTTAAATTTTCCACTGGAAAAATGCCAAACTTTCGAATTATCCTCTTGATTTTTCAATGACATATTTTACAAAAGAAAGTTTTGTAATAACGCTCGAGGTTCTTGTCACTATGATTGTCAAATTATTTTCCCATAATTGCTTTATATTCTCTCCTATGTTGACTTTCATGAAATTTGAATCAAATTCAAATTTATCAACCTTAATCAACGGATATACAAGTGCAATTTAATTCCCTTTCAACGACACTTTGGTGAAAGTTTTGAATTTATGCTCAGTAATTATAAACCTCCACATGTATATGCATATACATATAAATATAGATTTATATAGCAGACGCAATTCGAAAAGTTGCATATAACTCTTGTTCGTATGTCTTTTGGTTGTGGCTTGGCCAATGCGAAATGTATGAGCGCGCATTGGTAGAGCGTGCAGTGAGTGTCGTGCCACGGAAGACCCATCGCTTGTGGTGTGGTTTAAGAGACCCTAAAAACTGGTTCTTTCTTATTCCCCTCTATAGTAAAGAGCACCTGGCCCGCAGTCTCAGGGAACTGAGAGACGAGCTCTGCTCGAAGAAAACGACGATGGTGCCGCCGCACGCCTGATCGAATCACCAATTTCTCCGGTGGCCTCTTCTCAAAGAATTAATCGACGAAGTCCCCGCGCACCCCCTTACACCGTACACCGCATTACATATACGAACATACAACCTGAAAATTTCGATAAACCATTATGTGTTCATGCATACACGGCGCGTTCGCTTCTCAGACTGAACCATAACGATAAAATATCGGAAACACTTCAACAATTCACTCATACACATTCACCATTACCACAATCAATTTTGATAATAATAGCGTGCGTATGTGTACTAAAAACTGTGTAAATTTTTTTGGTTTATTCATTGGGGTGAACAATCAATAGATATAAACGTATGTGTGTGTATGGGAAAGTTTGGAGAGAAAATGGACGACCTGTAGTGGCTGAAAACCGCTAATTCATTCACCTCTCTTCCTATAAATTGATGGATGGTCAAACCACGACTTGTTTCAATATACATTGAGCCACCATAAAACATCCAGTTCGTAATTTAAATACGAAAAATACTAATCATAAAATATTTGAGTAACTGTGACAAGAATAAAATGATGTTGCTCTTATTTCTAACATTTTTTATCTCGAAAGTGAAGAAAGGTCCATGACGGTTTTTCATGCAGTTTTCTTGTTAGTTTGAGATAATTTTCAATTCAAAATAAACATTCAATAATTCACGGAAATAGTGACAAGTGAAATTTAGAATATTGATCAGACATAGATAAAAATATTTCAAGCTCTGTTTGATTTCTAATGGAATTATCATTGACAGCTCATGATGAAAACTAGTTCCAATTCGATATAACATCCGCTCAGTGATAATTTACAAATCAGTTTTGAATCTGTATCAAAATTTCTCGCCTGTATAAACAAATCGAATCAAAAACGCGATCGCAAACTGTCGTTAAAGTCCCGTCGTCAGTAGGTTACTAGCACAAAGGAGCGTTCGCTTTTTCGCGTCATTCATTTCAAAATTTACCTTCCAATATTACACAAATTCTATATCCTCATGAATAAAAAACCGTAACATCAATTGTCCATGACATATCCGTCAGGTGATTAAATATGAAAGATATCAATTCACCAATAACCGTCTTTAGCACATAAAATAATTCTTCATCTCAATTTATCCACCGTGAAATTTGTACATAGACACAAATTAAAATAAAATCCATTTCAATCCTTTAAATCACCTTTTTCATCCGTAAACTCATAATGCAACATTCACCGTGACCATCATCCATCAAAAGTCGTATAATTGCGAATATGTGTAGCGAATAAATATGGGCGTGTCATAGATGCGTGTTGGTACAGTTAACCTTGAGTCTATATGTGCATACAAGAATGTAGACAGTGCAGAATGTATATATAGATATACATAAACATACATGGAAGAAGATAGTGCGCCCCCCTGACGTCGACCCCACCTGTCTCTCTCTCCTGGCTGCAAGAACGGGCCACCTACACGAGCGGTGTTCCAGATCGTATGGCTTCGGGTCAACATCCTCGTAGAATCCTGCCACACAAGGATTCTATGTATATATCTATACAAAAGTATATAAAGTGGTGCGACGACAGTAACTGGGCGAGCACCCGTAGCATCTTACGCAGGACTATTCAGTGCAGAAACAAAATAGAACACGTTGCGATTACTTTCATGTCTTTTATGCATTGAGTGCCACACGATAAATTACTTTGATGTGAAATTTACTGTCTGCATCCAATACAAAATATTCTTTATGTACATCATGTGGATTAGATGATTTATTATTGGACTTATTGAGAAGACAAAAAAAAAAGGTTTACATAGCACTTGAAGTTTGGCTTGTCGTACTTTTCCATCCCTGAGGATGCAGTGAGGGTCAATATCCTTTGGGAATCCCGCTTGGCCGGACGACTACGGGTTGTACTACTCGCTCTCAATCCCGCGCTTAGTAACAAGAATAAATTTCAAAGTCCTTGCTATGAAAATTATCCATGCGATTGCATGGAGTGTCGCCGTTAATCATTCATGGCATTCAATTTCAGTGCGGATAAGGAAGTGGTCGCGAAAACCTCGTGCATGAATGCACTTGATATAGATATAAATAAATATGTGTAAGTGTGTATAAATTAACAAATACATTGAATGAAGTAGCAATGTATTCTTAGTAATGTGAATATTTAGAATAAAACATTTCATTCATAAAGAAATTTTCACGTACGACTATAAATATGTTTATGTTTCATATATTTAAAATGATCTCTCATGGGGGCCTGCACCATTCCGATCGCGTTTTAATCGCGCGCGATCGGTTCACTCAATTTATTTTCTGCGCTTCACCGCGCACCTTTAATCTCGTCTCGGCCCGCCAGAATAAAAAAAATGCAGAATAAGAAATATATTTTTTTTTTTCTTTCTTTTACTCCTCCCATTGCCAAATGCCGCAGGCCAACAGAATATACAAAAAAATCCAGACAGTTAATTTTTTTGGTGAACACTATTTGCAAGGATCCATAATTTCTATCACACATGTATGTATGTGTGGACGAAAGCTGCAATGAGAATAATGAGAAAATAAAATAATAAGCATGATGATAAACTAAAAACAGAATAGTAATTATATTGCCTTCGTATATTTTATTCCCCTGAGTTTATTGAAATGGATTTATATGTACATACATATGTATATATATA
>JABMBR010011738.1:0-97715 GCA_018881525.1 Meteorus sp. PSUC_FEM 10030008 | reverse complement strand
TTAGTCAATAGTACTCAATAGTCGATACTTGCAAAAATATGGGACAGAATTCCTTATAGGAATTCATTTCGATGTCGATGTTTCATCATATTACATCGATCATTGATGTTTCGACTCAAAAAAAAGTCGACCAAAAACATCGATGTTTTTCCGAAAAAACATCGATAGTCGAAACATCGATGTATATCGTCCATCCCTACCATGCATACAATCTTGCTTTTGAAGGTGGAGAGCTGAGGGGTACCTTGAAATCCAACTCATTGAATGTAACCTTCTACAGGAGAGGATCGAGGAAGCACTCATGTACTTCACAACTTGGGAGACAATATAGGAAGCAAATCCATCTCAAATCTATTCGCAACTCACCAAGCTAAAAGAGAAGGCAAATGAGTTAACACAAGCATGTGCCAGTGAAGCCTTTTGCGTCCACGAACAACTGAACAGGATATTGTTAAACAAACTAAGTCACGTTGAAGAATTGGTGGAACATTCCACGATCTGATCAGAAATGATGAGGCAAACCCACGAACAATAAGAGGGTTATTCAATTTTCTAGGCATCGTATAAAAGGCTATCTATGGGGTTACAGACGCTGACGACCTTGCCATCATCGACCAAAACATCGACAACTTAATCAATGGGCATAGGTCACTGAACCATGTTATTGAAACGCAAATGATCATATTACGAGACACCAAAGGAAAAGTCACCAGGGATGAAGGGAAACATGGAATCATTCCTCCACAGATACTAGGACCCGAAAGGTTCTCTGAACTAATTGGCCAATTCGAGCGACCATACGGGTAGCACAAAATAGAAAACATCGCGCCAAACTATAAACAATTCATCGACATTTCGAAACTCACCGTCTTGCTCAAGAAAGAAAAACTGTTCTACATCATTAAAATCCCACAACTGGGAAAAAAAGAATGGAAGCTTATATACTACCCACATACCAAACGGGAATCCAAAAGAGGAACATGAGTGGAGAAATCAGTAAAAACAATCTGAGGAAAATTGATGACTACTACATATCCCAATATCAAAAAGTAGGATGCACGATTGATAGTCGAGAACTATGTGAAAATTATACGAAAGTTCCGAAAGAATGCAAAACCACACTATTCAACAGTTTCGGCATCAGACACATAAAAACTGATGGATCACAAATCTCAATTCTGCGATTGAGCAAAATAATCGGACTACTAACAACGTGCAACGATTGATAGATGGTCAATTCGATTCAGACGCCTTCACTCTTGCGAACGAACGAGTCATATGAACTGAAAACTACCACATCCCAAATCATCCTCATCCGAGAAACAACAATAACCAAACAAATCATCATGACGGATTTGATTATGTTCAAAATAACCATACCCGGCTACTTCTCAGTACGAAAACCGGCTTATGAAATAGACTTCGAGTCTTTTGATGACTACAGCAACACTTTCGAGCAAATGCTTCAAAAAATCGAGGGAAATAACATCGCGAAAATCACCACCGAATCCTGCGCCAATTTTCTAGGAGTCACTCTGCCTGTCGTAGCCGCAGTAGTGACAGTCCTCGGAACGGCAACACTAATCACGATATTTTATAAAAACGGTACTATAACTTGTATGTTTAAGTTATATTCCAGGAAAAAGAAGGGGCATGTATCCATCCTCTACACTCGCACACCCAACCATGATTTAGAGCTGACGAAAGATGAAAGGGAAAAAATACGCTTCATCATGAAAACCAAGAAGAAAATAGCAGAAAAAATGAAAATCGAAGACGTTTTTCAATCTAATCCGGGGGATGTCAAGGCAACGGCCTGATGCACATCCTACAAACCCCAATATTAATATTGCATCAGGGGACTCGGACCTCACCCTATTTGCAATAAATAGCAGGCCGACATTGCCAAAGCGAAAGAGAACCAAGTACTGACTCAGCGACTGACACAGCAGAATGAAGGATGGTATAAGCAAAACGTACTCCATAAAACAGGTGACCACCTCGGCACTGGGGCCGTCCATCAGCCGGTGATATTCACCTATCACTTATATTACTATACATTTCCGCGCTCTTGAGTCACTGCTTACTTTACGGACAAGAATACTTTGCATTGTATCGAGTCTATGTAATACGTGGATTCGTATATTCAAGTAACATTTTTATTTGAGACTGAAATTGATAAACTAACTTTTCAAAGTAACGAGTCTCTGTTCATACTATGGGTGATCATATTTGTGTTCGTAGAGAGACTGTGTATGATCTGTATCAAATGTATTAAATCCATCCCGCTTTCATCAAATGAATATTTCGATTGTAAAGACAATAATAAATAAATCAATGATCATTTTTTTTACTCAATAATAAACGAAAATTCATGTCACAAGGGTGTTCTTCTGCCGCTGCGATTATTTTCTTGGTGCGTAGAAGACATTTCTCATCATGCATAAATTTCAACCCTATTATCTCGACCTCTGGAATATGACAGTCGTTCGCTACAATTATGAATCTGTTTTCATCCCTTGGTATTCGATGTCCGTTGCTGTTGTTTTTTTAAATTCACTATTCTCCATTCTGAATTCCGTCAAATGGGGGTCGGAGTGATTGAGAAATCTCTTCTGGATTGAGTTCAGCATGCTGCCAGTATTCACAAATAGTTCGATGGACTCGCGGCATCAGTAAAGGGTGACTAAGATTTGCTACAGTCTTCTTAATACATTTGAAATTCGCGATTCCTGCTATCTTTTCCATTGTCCTCTCTTTCCTCTGCTATATGCCGTGGGTTGTTGACTCTATATTCTACTGGTGGTCTTCCTCAATTGAAAAACCTGGCTGTGCGTTCTAGTTTCCCGCATTTGAAATAACACTTTCATCTTCAGTGATATCGGATTCTTCAACCTCGTATGGGCTATGAGGTCTGTCGTGTGGTGATGATAACGGTATTGGAACCTCGTGGAGTTACGCGAGTAATTGTCGATTAAGATCAACTGAAGTATCTGTCTTAGAGCGTTTGATCTATTTTCGGCTGCTTGGAGTATCTCTGCTTCGGCATTATTTAGATCCCCCATCAAGCTTCTAGCCTAATCTTGGATATTTTGTTGATTGCCAGCCATTTTTGAGATGTGAATGCGTTTTCAATTTCCCTTCTTGTTACCTAGATGTGTATGAAGAAGTAGGAAGTATTGAGGTAGTGTTTCTACTTACGTTAGCATGAAAAGCACAATGCTGATGAGGATGAAGTGCATGAGTTCGGCGACCTGGATTCTTTTGGTACCAATGTATCGCTGAATTCACTGATTTTCACTTCACTGTACTTCACTTTAGTTTGTTATTTCGTAGAAAACTAATAATTTTGTCTCTCTTCCCACACTCTTCTAATAATAATTGACTCTTGAATTGACCATAGTTGAATCGTTTTCGATTATCCTATCAGGATCGCCAATTTGTAACGTGGATTCCAATGTTTGGTTGAATGGAAGTATTAATTATTGATTTAATTATTATGGTATTCACAGTTTACTTATTTATACAATATAAAGGGTTAATTCAGTATACCTGATATAAGTATTACACAGTCTTGATATAAATACAAATATGTACACACGCAGTATGAACAGGGATCTGTTCCCCCCGAAGATTGTTTGTCTTATTAGAATTGATTGGAGTCGTAATTTGGATATACTCATATATATACTTTGCAGATTCGATGCAATACCAAGTATACTTGTCCGTGGAATAAGCAGTGACTGAAGTACGCGAAAATATATCGTAGCACGAGTGATAGGTGAATGGCTGACTCAGTGCCGAGGTAGTCACCTGTTTCATGATATTCATACTGCTTGTGTCATCTTTCTTTGCGCTGGGTCAATTGCTGAGCGAGCAGTAGATTCTATGCTTTGAGGATGTTGACCTATATGATTATAATGATACTGCAACCAGGATGTAACCTGAATCCACTAGTGCAGTATTGATAGTGGAATTATAGGATGTCAATAGGATCGTTGGCTTTACAGGAGTGAGTTATCGTGGATGTGTGTATGGATATAGATGATACGGGGGGGGGGGGGAATCAAATTATTGAAAGAATGCTGGAGCTGAAGTAATCCGTCTGCGGTTGGCCGAAAGGTGTGGGGAACAATGAAGATAATACAGTCGTCTGGTGAACGAGAGAGTGTACACTGACGTCATGAAGTCCTCTTTGAATCCAATACAATGGAAAATGAATACTCAATGAATAAGCTGGAATCTATAGAAAAACGTATAAAATCATGACAATATTTGCGCATACGTTTGACTATCTACGCGAGATTCAGTGCCGACACATCGGTATTCAATTTATCATTCAACCATTTTTCGAATATTCTTGTCGAGTCTCTCTGTTTGTGCATGAATATACGTACATTGTGGAAATCAAGATTTACGCATGAGTGATAAAATTCTTGACTACCCTATGACACTCCAAAGTTTCTTGGAAAATTCATTGATGAAGATGTAGCATACATACGAAAGTTTTAACAAAGAAAAATTTCATCGTAGCGGAAAAAAAACATAAAACGGGGGATTGCATATTTGATTCACACCAACTGACATGAGATTGCAAGAGTAGACTTCTTATCTATCGTGCATAGGTATCTGCAGCATACCCATCCGTCGGCTACAATAATTTCTTACCTGGCGTCAAGTCGCCCCGTGAAAAATTGATTGATATATATCTACTATAGTCGTCGGCAATTTTTTATTATGTGTTCAGTCATTCCTTCATTTACGAGGCTATCTCATATACAATTCAAGTTGAAAATATTCAAATGTTCCTCCATTGAGCGATTGGCACATTGAGAACTATACTTTTTTTTTTACATTTTTTCAATCGTTCTCTTCTCAGCACTGTTTGAAGATCACAATGTAATGTGATAATAAATATTACACCGAAGAGTTCGAATCAAGGTTAACCTGATAAATTCTATAATAATTATTGGAAGCTTTTAGACAATCTACAAATATTGATGTAGAGACCCCAGCCCTCTGAAGTTATACATTATAATTGTAATATTAATTCAGCCGACACCTTTCATTCATGAACTTGAATGAAAAAGTCAATCGTCCTGAGACAACGCCATCTAGAATGCGTAAATTACTCTAACAGTGAGCTTGATTGAAACAATCTATTGTTTGAAAAAAAAAAACATTTTGGAGCAATGAGCGCAGTCTGGAAGATGGCGTTAGTAGCCATTGCCCGTTGTGTATGTATGGGCTGTATGGTACGCCACGTTGGAAGAGCTGAGTTGGGGGTTGGTCATGATAATTGTGGCATTATACGTTTATACTAGAGGATTTTTTTTGTTGTGAAAAAGTTCAGCATTTGATATTTACTAGGTGAGTTCAATATTGATCAATGTTCAAACTCAGTGAACATCTTTGACAGCTTTGTATTGAGAAAAAAAATATAGCAATAGTTATATGTTGCGGATTCGCGAATTTATGATAAAGTAATCAAAAATTTGACCACCAATTAACAAATTTGTTGGGTACCAGTTGGTCGGATCAAACTGTGAAAACACTGAAGTTGATGTTTGTCATCAGAACATCTATATTTCATGTATTTGTAGAACAATGACATTTATTGATGATGGAATTGTAGTAGCAATCCGTCACTACCATTATTGATAACTTATTTGATAATTATTGAATAACATCCCCAGGAACACAAAGATGAAGGTGAAAGAACTGCTGAAGACGGTGAACGTGGCTTGGTCACCTCAAGCTCAAAATCCCATATTATTAGCAGCTGGAACAGCAGCACAGCAACTGGATGCGAGTTTCAATACATCTGCTAGTTTAGATTTGTATTCACTCAATTTACGGCAACCCGGTTATGATATGGAATTGAAAGCTAACATACAAAGTGATCACAGGTACTGTTACTTTGTTCTCATTCAACAAGACGGGGAACGCTGTTCAACTTCTAACTCGTTATAATATTTCTAGATTTTATAAGATTGTTTGGGGACCATACGGGACTGACGCCGCGGGTATTATTGTGGGAGGTTGTGACCACGGAACGATAAAAATATATTCCGCGGCCAAAGTGATTGCGAGGGAATCAGACTGTTTGTTGAATAGCCCCGATCGACATACTGGTCCCGTACGAGCCTTAGATTTCAATCCGTTTCAAGCAAATTTATTAGCATCAGGCGCTTCAGAAAGTGAAATCTACATATGGGACATTGTTAACACAAATACGCCAATGACACCAGGTACACGAAGTCAGCCGGCTGAAGATGTACTCTACATCCAATGGAATCAGCAAGTTCAACATATTCTTGCTTCAACATTTTCGCAACGATGCGTTATATGGGATTTACGTAAAAATGAACCTATAATCAAATTGTCGGATGGTAATTCGAAGATTAGATGGAAAGCCCTGCAATGGCACCCGGAAGTAGCGACGCAGTTGTGCTTAGCATCGGAGGACGATCAAACACCAATCATTCAGTTGTGGGATTTGAGATTCGCCACATCACCGCTGAAGACATTACAACATCATCAAAGAGGTGTGCTATCGATCGCTTGGAATGTGCACGACTCCGATTTGTTATTGAGTTGTGCTAAAGATAATACCATATTATGTTGGAATCCGAACGCCGATGCACCAAGCGATCAATTGCTTGGGGAAATAACGCAAACGAATCAGTGGAACTTCGATGTTTCTTGGTGCCCACGAAGTCCAGGTTTAATTGTTGGAAGCAGTTTTGATGGTCATGCGACAGTCTATTCATTGCTCGGTGGTCAACAACAACCTTCGTCTGAAACATCGAATCAAATTCTCGATTCATTCCCGGGAATGGATCCATTCACACAGCCTCCGCCTGTAGTACATCCAGCGGCGGCAGTCATGCTGAAGAAAGCACCCAAGTGGTTGAAGAAGCGCGTGGGAGCATCGTTTGGGTTTGGTGGAAAACTAACAATGTTTGATAATGAATCACTTAATCCAAATGCGGGTGATGGTTATTGTAGGAAAATCATGGTGTCACAAGTAATCACAAATCCCGATCTCATTAGACGTTCTGATGAATTAGAAATGGCCCTTAAAAGTGGACAATTCATGGATTATTGCCAAGGAAAAGTAGACACGTCATTGAATGAACATTCGAGGAATGTATGGAATTATATTGGCGCTTATTTCAGTCCAGATGTGACTCGAACGTTTTTAGATTTACTCGGTTTTAATGTATTGACAATAAATCATAAATTCAAGCAATATGTGCTTGACGATGACGTCAATGCTATAACCGATGGCGTTCGAACACTTGACAATATTCAAAATGGAAATACACTCGACGGCACTGCAGCTTTCGACGTGATCGCACAACAAGAACAAGTGAAAAATACAATTCAACCAAAAACCGAAAATACAAATTTCAAATTCAATACAAAAGATGATGACGAAGGATTGATAACACAAGCAATTCTGATCGGGAACATAGAGGCCGCAGTGTCATTGTGTTTTGCTAGCAAACGTTACGCCGATGCAATAATACTGTCAATGGCCGGTGGACCTGATTTGCTTGCCAAAACTCAATATAGATATTTTTCGGAACATTCGGGAACATTAAATTCACTGATCAATTCAGTTGTTAGCGAAAACTGGAATGACATCGTCCAAAACTGTGATATCAGTTGTTGGAAAGAAATGTTAGCCGGAATATTCACCCATACGAATGCCGAAGAATGTTCAGCATTATGTGACGTCCTTGGTGATCGGTTAGCGGCGAGTGATGATCCGGTTCTGAAAAAGCAGTCCCAACTATGTTACATATGTTCAGGAAATTTGAACAAAGTAGTGGGTGTATCAGAAATGGATCTTCAAGAAACAGTGGAATTAGTGATGGTTATGAAACAGGCGATTGAACTTCAAGGACCAAATAAAGTATTAATTGACGGTAATATTGCCGAGGTCCTCTCAAAATATGCTGAAACATTAGCATCCGAAGGAAACTTCGAATCGGCTTTAAACTATGTTGGGGATAGTCGAGATAGTAGAATAACAATGTTGAGAGATCGATTGTCCAAAGCTCTATTACCTGCCCACTCTGTCTCAGCGCCTACTGTGCAGCAATCAAAAAATATTTCCCAAAACTATTATGATCCATCGAAAATGCATCAAAATATCCATTCACAAACAGCGCCAGTGCATACATCATTACAAACGTGGAACACGTCACCCTTACAGAATTCATATGTGATGGGGCAAGTGGGGCAATCATCTCAAATTAGTACACCGGCACCACCGCCATCATTCCAAGCAATGCCACAACAAGTTCCACCGCCACTATCTAATATGAAATCTTATCATCCACATATGCAAACTTCACAAGCACTACCAACACAAACCACATCGAGTTCGAGCATTCCTGGATCGAGACCGTCCAGTGTTGGACCGCAATCTCGTCCGAAGTACATGCTTGATCCTTCAGTCCAGTCTACTCCAGCATATGCAAGCTACGGACAACAGCCTCAGATGTTCAATTCACCGCAGCAAATGTCGAGCTTTCCTGGAACAAATTCTTATCAGCCATCCGTTCCGACGATGGGAAACTACAATTCAAACCAAAATTCAATTTATTCTGGTGCAGAGCCTGATCATTTCAAACTTTCTCAGCAACCGAATATAATGACACCAGCTCTTCCGCCCCTACCACCACAAGGAAAAATTTATGATCCAATAAGATCACAACTGCAATCACAGCAAGGGCAATTGTATAATAACGAACCGGTTTATCAACCACCACCGCAGCCGTCCGGGTGGAATGATCCGCCTGTTGGGAAATCCAGTAGAGCACAGGTGATTTAATGCCACATACCTTTATTCTTTCTAGTTTAAAATTTTCCAGAAAGTCCGAGATCGTATTTAAAGAAAAATGTGATGTGGTCAGAAATGATTGCGATTGATTTCGTATAATGGGGTGACAATTGATACTCACTATGTGTTATATTCCCAAACTTATATAGCCAGTAATGGCACTATGCACCAATCATGAAATGTCTGCGGAACATGCGGGTACAAGAAAGTGGAAAGCCAAACATTCGAAGAGTAATATTGTTAAGGTAGTTTTGGTGATTTGGTCAGAGTTTAATGTAACATGAGTTCATGTGTGTTTGTTTTGTTAATCATTATATAATATGATCAATATTGCGTTTTATAGACTGTAGAATGATGAATCGAATGCTTAGACCATTCTTCTACGATTACGGTAAATGACAGTGATCCCATACGATGGAAAAGTTTCAATGTTCCATCAATGAAGTGAAATTATTCGTCATTCAGTCCTTTCTATAATAGATTTATCAAATTGTTCGCAGGTTGCAACAGAATTTCAAGCGCAAAATCCGATTTTACATCCTCTGCGTGGTGCCTTGCCTCAACGAGAATTCAGTGTGAGTGAATAAATCTTAATATAATTATTCTTTGGATGCATATTCAAACAAAACATTATTTTCGCAGGGTCCTGAAGAAAGTTATCATCAGGAGCCACATATTCAGTATAATCAACAACAATATGACCAAAACATTTATAACTCGTCTAATCAGTATATCAAACCGTTCGAAGCAATAAATCCAATGCAGCCGATGCAACCTAACCAAATGAATCAACCAATGCAACCTATACAACCAATGCAATCCATGCAGCCTGTTCAAGTTGCCAAAATTGCGGAGCCCGAAAAACCAAAAGCTCCTATACCTGAAGAACACATGCATTTGAAAACTATATTTGACGAATTGAGGTTACAGTGTTACGAATCCGCCAAAAATCCAGTAAGATATTTCTTTCTTTTATGTCGTGAATGGCGTTGTTATTCATCCGAATAAAAATTCTAATTATTTTTTACAGCAAACAAAAAGAAAAATCGATGATGTTTCGAAAAAACTTGAGAGTTTATACGATTGTCTTCGTGAAAATACCGTGAGTATTTATTATTCAATTGCTGAACTGATTGGTATAATCTTCATAAATAAACATGTATGCATTGTTTGAATAGTTATCCCAAAATACTCTGCAAGGGCTACATCAAATATCGGAATCGATACAATCTGGCAGCTATGCAAATGGGTTGGGTATTCATACACAGTTGGTATCAGGATCTGATTTCAGTCAAATTGCGACATTCATGCCTGGAATCAAAGTGTTGTTGCAGTGCGCTCTGCAACTTGGAGTATATTTAACGTAAATGGAGGGTGCAAAATATTTTATAATTTTATCTATTGAACTCAAAGTTTCAAAATAGCCTTATCAGAGATAACAATAGAGTGATATTGTACTAATAGACGATCTTATCAATCTGTATCCGTTACTTATATATTTTTCCTTTCCGCTTGGTTTACCCCCTTTCTGGAAGACGAAAAATTTTGTCAGAATAACTTACGTCGATGTTCTACACGAAGAATTTTTATTTACTGAATTGATATTCGTATTGTTATGTAATCAAATTCTGTTATGAAGTTGTTCAATGAAATGACGTAATGAGAATATGAGATTACGAATAACAACGTCGGTGGTTGGATTAAAATTGCTGTTAATTGATGAAATAACTTTGTAAATTCTCAAGAGGACGGTGTATGGATGGAGCCGATGTGCTTTCATGGGTTGCGACTGGAAATTTATGGTTGATAATTTTGACACTCTCATAATCAGAGTATAATTTCCCGAAAAGTTTTCGGAATTTTTTAATAGATCGAAAAATAGTAAGTATCCAAGTGAACTTCGGCGAGGGCAACAATAAAAACTAACACAGAAATTAACGAACTATAGTGTAATAGTTTAATAATAATAATTATGAAGTACAGATGCTTTTATACAGTATGTATAGATAGACAATGTCGTGATATAATTTTGTTTTCTTAATTATACAATATTATCCTTTAAACATTTCGTATCACTATTATCATTTATAGAGAGATATGTTTCCAACATGTGCTCGTGAAATTATTTTTTCTCTTTTGTCCCACCTGAAAACAAAGGATTGCTGATACAATTCCTCCTTATTATTTAGTGTTAAATTATACGTACATACGTCCATATACATATACATAGATACATCCAGGCATCCACGTTTACGTACACATATACATGCGTCCACATATACACGCATGCATACACGCATACATACATACATACCTACATACATACATACATTCGTGCGTGGGTCCGCGCGCGCTTGTTTTTATGTGTGACTGCGAATAATTTATCTCACAGGCATAATGAGAACAGCTCTACTCAGT
Source organism: Meteorus sp. PSUC_FEM 10030008 (assembly GCA_018881525.1). NCBI lineage: Eukaryota > Metazoa > Arthropoda > Insecta > Hymenoptera > Braconidae > Meteorus > Meteorus sp. PSUC_FEM 10030008. The sequence continues at coordinate 86,440 of JABMBR010011738.1, read as the reverse complement.
GTTATATCAGTTGAGATGTTATACATATCACTAACATCACTGATCCATCCATAGACATATATTAGTCGTAGCACAATATTCACAACAAATAATTCCAATTCACTGAAAATTACTGTATAACCGAGTGGATCACCATAATTAGAAGAATGTCGCTGTTCATTTCATTGACTTCATTCGACCACGTGACTCTGATGACGAGGGTTTTATAGCTGGTTTTGCTATGATAAATTGCTAATATAATCATATATATGTATATATGTATGATGAAATTTACGGATATATATATATGAGCTATTTATGTATTTATATTACATACAAACGTTACTGTTTGATATTTGTACAGAATCCACATACATAATTTCTAAATTACACAGTTTCTCTATTATTTCCCATTCAACATTTCCACGGTATGTTTGCGTGTTTTATATAAATCTTTACATTCATGGACTCTTAAATAGAGAAAAAAAGCGATGCTCTGTTCATAAGATAGCACACAGTCTACAATTTTTGTTCATGTATTCATCTTTGCAATTCATTCACTCATCTGCTTGAGTGATAATATAAATGATTCATTAATAATTCTTTATTAATAACGATTCAATATCGATTCGTGTCATCTTCATATCGTCACAATGTGTGCAGTCTGATTGTGTCTGCCGGACGATTTTTTCTCGATTTTTTATCACTGAGTTGAACGAAATCATTGAATAATATTACTATTTGATAGAGAGGAAGAAAACATTCAGTGTGCAAACAATTGCGTTTAAATAGTCAACTGTGCCCAACTAAAATAAACATTCAATGTTTTTATACTATAACAATAAATTGTTCTATTAGCCATCGCAGGGTGTCTTATGTTGGTGCACGTCGTACATGTTTCACAGGAATTTTGAATCTCTCCCTCTTTAGTGTTATCGTTTTCGCTTTTTCATTCTGTAATAGGTATGCATATAGGAACTATATATTTAAAAAAAAGGCAAAAAATTCGATCCATCACTTGGTGAATGAATTATCACTATCACATTGAAGTACGAACAGAATTTACAGTTGAATTGAGACCCATGCAATGTTCATTAACACCAGTCTGTCGTACATTTAATTTACATGTGAAATCTGCCACCATAGTCAAAATAATAAGGTTTGAATGGGTTATGGGACTATGTTGAGATTTCGATAACCGGTTCTGTAGTATTATTATTAAGCAATTCTTGCTTATTTCGACATTTTAGTTCATATTGTTGTGTGGGAGATTCTTTCCCTTCAATTGACATGCCATCAGTTTCTTCGAGTGGTGAAATACCCTCTTCACTATATTCGTCATCGTCATAATCGGCCTCTGTTTTATTTTCGTGTAGTCTTTCAGGCATATAAGCAGGATGATGTTGTAAACCATAGCCACTATCGCCACTGTATGTTACTTTACCCATAAATGATCTGATCTCATCAAAATACGTATCCTCACGTTCATTGTCGTTGCTACTACCGGGTGAGTCGGCAACTGAGACAACAACACTACCGTCGTCTGCCTCATGTTTCTTTAAATGTCGATCTAGATTCGTCTGCTGACCGAAGCAGCGTTCACACAAAGGACATTTAAATGGACGCTGTTTGTCATGAATATTCCGGACATGTCGTTGTAAATTACTCGAAATGCTGAAAGACCTTTCACAGTGTTTGCATTTGTACGGCTGTTCACCTGTATGTGTTCGCAAATGACGCGTCAAGTTAGCTGATCGGGGGAAAACTTTACCACAAAATTTGCATGAATAACGGTCTTTTATTTTTCCTGGTGGATGGTGGTGATGATGATGATGATGTGGATGATGATGATGTGACATTACAGCATTTTGGAAAGGTTTCACGCCGGGAAATGCGTTGAGTGGTGAACGTCCGAGTAATTCGAAGCTCTCACCAGGTCTGGCCCCACTGAGACCATTCATGAGATTACCTAAAAAAGGTAGACGTGGCGGCGCGAAGGGGTGCAGTGGTGGAAGTAACCGCGAGTCCGGTGGAGCATTGGGTAGTGGTGGCGCAGCTGGATACCCTGGAAACGATCCGCTTGGCGTACGGTACATGGCTTCGAGAAACATTGGATGAATGGGGCGCGGGTATACCATGTGCGGAGGTGTATTCGGGGGTGCATGATCTTGCGGCACACTCACACGCGGTTGTGGACTCGTGTTCATTTTGATTTCCACTTCCATCTTTTCTTCTTCTGATTCAATATGTTGGTGAATTTCAGATAGTGCTGGTGCTGGCGCCGGTTCAGGAGTTGGACTTTTTTCATGCTTGCAGGGTGTTACTTTTCGTTTTTTTGTCTGAACCCTGAGATCCAATGGTTGATCACTAGATTCTCCGGTGGCGATCGTTGTATGAGTGGCGGTCGTCGTGGTGACAGTAGTCGAAGGCATCTCCACTGTTTCGACTTTTCGCTTTCTCGAATTCTTGTCGAGTTTTTTTGTGTCATCATCACTCTCCGAAGTGGGTTGAACACTCGGGCGTGCTGGTGACGGTCTAAAGGTCGATGTGGCTTCTTCGGCAGTTGAAGGCGAAATTTTATTAGATTGTGGTAACACTTGTGGTGGCGTGAATCGTTCTTTCTTAGGACTTTCACTGCGTTTTGCATCTTCTTGTACCTGGGTGGGTGGAAAGAGAAGAGGTGTATTCAGGGAGAATGGTGAGTGTCGGAATATCCCAGGGTAATGAGCCATCAGACTAGGAGCATAGAACGGTGGAACACCGGGTAACGAAACGGGTGGTCGTTGATATAAAATGTAAGGATTTGGCGCTGTTGGTGGCATTTGAGGCATGGTACCAGGTGCTCGTGGTGGTCCACTCGGCGCAGTAGAGTCACAAAAACGTTTATGCTTCGATAATGATGTGCTAGTGCTGAATGTTTGTCCACATTTAGCGCAATTTTGTTGCATGCGACACGTTGAATGCATGCGTTTGTGTCGACACAAATTCGAAAATTGTGTGTAAGCTTTGAAACAAACTTCACACTGGAATGGCTTTACACTACTATGAATGTGTGTATGTTGCTTCAATCCGGAGCTGGTCGCGAATGTTTTGCCGCACTCTGTGCACGCGTGACTTCTTGCGCCCACGTGATTTGTCCTGATGTGTCGCTGTAGATTCGATGGATCTGTAAATACCTGTCGTGTGGTTTTCTATTAGCCTTGGAAATGCTTTCATCAATAACCCAATGAATTCAACTATGTTTATATCGCAGAAGTGATGGATACCTTTGGACAGTTTTCACATGGATATTTGCGCAAATCGCCGTGCACTATTGCACGATGGCGCACAAGAAGTGGTCGCCAGGAGTACGCTCTCGGGCAACTTTCACAAGTGTGGTGCTCTGCTGGATATCGATGGCCGGTCACTAAATGATTGTCCAATCTACAGATGGAAACAAGAAAACGCAAACATATATTTATTAATCATTATTAAATTGGAAATATTTCAGGTGGGAGATATCTTCTTTGAAATTGGCTGTCGCGACTGAACCAATCGGAAGTAAAGACGTTGGCAAGTAGCTTCCGTGGCGATAAAAGACCCTTTTTCGTTTTAACATTGCCAAACGGCGTCACGTCAAACTACCCTTGTACACCGTACGGAGGGGCATAAGAGAATGAACAGGAAGCTACATTCTCTTTTCGAAGGATGTTATGGTGTGAGAGCATTGATTTTGCAACCCCCTCCGCTAGTGGACGTGTCGTGTGAAACCCATTCGTGGTAAGATAGTACCTCTGTGGTGACGCTGTTTTGCGCCAGATGAGCTGTGAGCACGCGAACTCGTGATGATATACAAGGACGTTAATGGCCCGCATGCGGAGCTCGTTCGGAATTTCGCGCGTTGTAATGCTCTTGCACACCACACTGCCTTCGCCTTTACGTCTCACCGTCCTTACTTGACAACAGGTGCGATACCGAAACGTCTCAGACACCTCATTTATCGAAGGAGTCACAATGTCAAACGTTGCGCGTTTGCCAGTTGAAATCTGAATGTATGCGACCAGATGCCGACTAGGGAATCATATACGCTATGGAATTCCTGCACATTACTCAATAAACTGAGGCTATACTGTTGAGAATCATGTCATATTCATCAATCAACCATTACTGGACAATCTAATACAACAATCAGCGGATGAATTCCATTTCTTTTGTCGAAAATTTAAATATACGTTTAGTGTTCTCCAATGATCAATCATTCAATGAGATATTGTTCGTTCCAGATATTGAGAGCTACATTCACCCCAGTGTCAGAAGAGACACACAATGATTAACAAATAAACGGTTGCGTGATTGCATTCATAATGTGTACAGGCTCTGTTTGTTGTGATTGTGAATTGATACCGTCGAGCTCTCGAGTCTATTGCAAACCAATTAATAATTGAAGATATGCTTTGTTTCGCATACACTGCGATGATGAATGCGTGATCGTGTTTTTTTCAGAATTCACCGATTCGCGAGGATGATAACAGAAGCCTCATGGATTTCGGAATGCATTAGTCAGTGAGTTATCAGTGTAACGTGGGCAGGTACGACATAATGAATTAATATCTCTGATATGCTTACAAATCGAGATCTTGGAAGGGTTTGTCGCAGACTGGACACCGTATTTCACAATCCTCTTCGTCCTCTCGGTCTTCATCAACTGTTCCGCTATGCTGCGAAGCTGCAACAATTCGTTTTCAATTGTCAATCAACATGAGGAATATAGCTAACAACAGCAATAATTCATAACATAGATATGGCACTCACGGGAATATAGTGACTATGTATTATTTATTCGAATGTCAAAATAAAGGAAATGGTGCAGGTGTAATCTGGGAGAAAATTTGTACTGAAGTTTACTTTTTCACCCTGATTCGCATTCTATGACATTTGTAATTGATATGAAACCGATGGATGATGAATAGAGTTCAATTCGTTTTGATTGCTGAGCTTTGAATGATGCTCATTGACCGCGATCCCGCACACGACTGACTACAGAGACAATAGGTAAAGTGATGCTCCAGTTTTGCGGATGGCGAGTGTTGTCCTATGACATAAAATGTAGGTACTGTTTGCGGGGGGGATGAAAAGTTGGAACGACCTCGCTATTGGTAAGAGCACTTCATGCGAATAGCCAATGGCCATCTAGTGTATAGGGCAACTTACGTTCTCACCCCCGCGGCTTACGTGCACCCTCAAATGTCATGACAGCAGGTAAAATCAGGGAACCGAGAAATGCAGGACGCAGCAGTGCACAATTCATTATTATTCAAGTGAACATATATCTGGAGTGTCATAGCAATGGACACAATTGTATCTTTATGTATAGCTATTTCCCAAGTTTATGCAATGAAACATTGGGTGTCTGTGTTTACAACACAACGCGTTTGATATATGAACATCTCATGTGAAAATATTGAATACATCGTTTAGTGGACTGAAAATGCGTAGATAATTGATAATTATCTACCGCTATAACCAATGGACTTGGTACACAAAAATATCCTAGGCAGTAGGTTAATTTGTGCATTTTGAACGAACATGAATTGGATGTACATGCGTTTATGTCAGGTTATTTCCCCGTCCCAAATCGGGAAACATTTCCATTCAGTCTCCATCCACTATTAGTGATCTGATATAATGCTTAGTTGAATCACTTATTCGATTTTGTATGAACTAGAGCTGAGGGTTTGTAATCAGGGTGAAGTTATGCAACCTCGATTGGACGGTGAAATAATATGATATACGAAAATTGCATATTGGAGGATCGATAATGTTTTTTTATAAGAATATTATAATTCGTGCTGGTGAATCACTGTGAGCGTCTGGTAATAACTGAGAAGCCTCTTTTGCTCTCATCTATTGTTGAGTTTAATCTGAGTCCTTCATGGATATTTTTTGGTTATGCTTTCATTTGGGCCTTAAATTCGTGTTCTCTATTCAGTGATTTTGAACATTTCAGATCAATTTACTCTTCTCTATGATCGTCGATGCATTTTTTTTTTCAGTTTATAACGTCAATGAAGCACCCATATCATCGTTATTCGTTACTCATCAAAATGGACAATTGGATCAAAATGGTGTCCAATAACATTGTGAATGTGCTCCGTGATTCCAGGTCTTCATTTTGAAACGAAAAAAAATACTGTTGCTCATATACTGGTTGAGGGCTCTCTATCAGAAGCATCACGCAGTGTAATTTTCTATTAAACTTACGATATCCCATGTTCCATGATGTTGTCGCAAGAATAATCAGCACTGTCAAATGTTGACAATTTGTGTTCCACGTCGTGCGCTGTTTGATTTCTTTTGTTTATGTCTATAGATGTATTTAATTCTTCAACGGATAAAAAATAGTTATAGTAGATGAGGGGCCTTTTTTTTGTCGATGTTGTGTCGACCTCTTAACGGTTATTTAAATCTCCAGCTACACTTGTGCAGCCATATGGTATTTGTGATGTTACCCCCAACGGACCTTCATGGGAACCAGCCACGGAGCCCGTGTGCACTCTTTATTCTACTGTTAGACTTCACCTTGTGCACTTCCCTCATCCCCTCACAAATGGATGTCGATTCTTTTTTCTTATCGCGACTAATTTGATCACGATATACTGCGCGAAGTATGACAATTGAGGAAGGTATGGTTGACACGATTCCATAATATCTTTGATGTAATTTCCCCCAAACTCGTCGACATTTCGCCAAATGTATGAGAAGGTTATGCGGTGGAGCAATGTTGTGACAATGCATGAACTCCATAAAATATATCAGAATTCGTATCGGAATATGAATAGAAAACTTCACCTATGTTTATGTTGGAAGAGTTTATCGACTGAGTGGATAATTTATATGAGCAAGAACACGAATGATTTCATTAAAAATTCTTAATTTGTTCCAAGATTGAATACTACTCAGAGTAGCAATATTTTATTCTTACTCAATCCAATTGTCACAAGCTGTCGGAGATATTATGTTAATGCTACAATTTAATAAGGAACTCGGTTGGAAGTCACGTTGCGGAAAGTCAACAGGTGGGCATCCGTGGCTTTCGACACCCCCTGCCAAGTCAGTTGGCCGTTGGCATGGGAAAAAGTAACGGAAATCAATGTTTCGTATGTTCCAACATAATCATTCATATGTACATCCTTATACATTCGAAACAGTAAAATTTTCACCGGGAAAGTTTTGTCCATACAATTTCGTATTTACTCATATGATGTTGAAATAGGGACGACAACGCATCAAAAATTGTGTGCGTTCTAGTTTGTTCCATATGAGATGTAGAACATGAAACAAATGTACATGACTTTCATCTTGTTCGGAAGCGTGGTAGAGGACAGGTACAATGCAAAATTCTTCCATCATTCCGGGAATTCATGCCGCCGCTGTTTAATATGATAAATTGGTCGAAAGATTTGATACAAACCTTGATCGAACGTATATTCAATAAAGTTTTGTATGCCAGTATACTTTAGATGTAAATATTTGGTGGCCGTGGTGATTCAGAATAACCAGGTTGTTGTGGTATCCAGCGGGATGATTCACTCATTGTCAAGAAATAAATGGGACAGGGAGAGGAGGAGACAGAAGAGGTTTAAATATGATCGGGTTGGACGACGGCAGCGTTGCCATTACCATTAGTCTCCTCTCCTTTCATTTCGCCCACCACCCTACCAAAATAGGCAAAATTGTGTCGCGTGTTCTTTTGTGACAAGTTATACCCCCTTCTTTACTACAATATATTTTTTTGCTCATATGAACCCCAGTTACGCGCGTGTTAATCGACAATACGGGTCATAAATTATCGAAAACCCTAATAGAGACATCGCGCGAGAGTAACGGGATAGACCAAAGTTGGAGGGAGAGAAACGGTGAAAGATTGGGAAAGGAGAAAAAAAACGAGAGTGGATATATATATTCAGAAGGGGGTATTAAGCTTTGTTGAAAAAAAAGATCTCTGCGGAAAATTGAGATCATAATTCACAATAACTACCCTTTTAACCAGTTGTATTTACGCCCCCTCACATTCCCTCTTTTTTTCTCATCAAACTGAAAAATTGTTTCGACGTGCCGCAACTTTTCAGCAGGAGAGAATGGCAAAACTGTCTATTTTGCACATAATTTTATACTTTTTTCACAATCTTTGTTGTCTATGACATTCGTTGATCTTCATCATCAGTCGTGACTTTACGATAGTACGAACACAAATTATCGTTGCTTTATTTTGTAAGCACGTGCCACACACGTTGTGTAGGTACAGATATTGTGGCGGTTCAACACATATATACTGTCAACGATAAAATTCTCATATGTGAGGTGGCGCAGCCATTTGAATGCTTCTATGTGTGTATATGCAGTCCCCACGTAGGCGTATTAAAGCGAATCTCGCTTCTCTTATGCAGCAAACGACGCCAAAGAGCACAGTGGAAAAAATGTGTTCGACATTATATACATGGATATGTGAAGAAGAAAGAACGGGCATGTTGAGCGTGTGCGCAGATGCCATAGTATACTGAAGGGGTTGGAAGGGGTGTGCCGTTTTGTTTGGCATCATTATTCTCATTACATGAACACGGATGCCAGACAAAATCTCTTTAGCTGAATACATTAATTCATAATCACGACATCGGTATATCCTATATCAATGAGAAAAAAACATGTCCATACTTTGTTCTATTACAAATAATGATACAATGGAGTCATTGAAATTACAGAAGAATGGAAAATAATGCGGAGAGGCAAAAGAAATTTAGCACTATGAATTTCGTTGATATTACGCCAACTTGCGCTTAAATTGCATGGGTGAAATCATCCCCCTCATCACTGGTTCTATACCGTGGGTCGATTCGAGCTGGGTACGGAAAATCTCTCACCCGTTGGTTCTTAATTAATTTTCAGAAATTAACGTCGCCTGTAGGCTTCGCACTTAATTGCTACGCTAAGTTTTGCAACTTGAAGTATCCCATAAAAGTACTCTGTTGCTTTTAATCTCGTCACACATTTGGTTTTAGTGAGAGTCACCAGTTGGTTTTTTAGAATTTGGAACGTGAACATGCTAAAGAGGTCAAATTAAAAATTGGGAAAAATAAAATATTCCTCATTTTTTGTTCGTCGCTGCACATGGAGTGAATAAAAAGGAGCTTTTGGATTACATTGTCCGTTGCGTCTCTGAATAACCACCCTAAGTATTCTAACAATTACGTAATTATGTATAAACACTTAACCGGAATCAGTCGAAGCCATTTCCGGTGTGTCGTTTTGAACTCGGGACTTTCTGGGGTGGTGCCATGGTAAAAAAATATCATTTATTTCCGGAATGGGGTGCTTAGTTATAACCGATGGAATAATTGATTCAAATCAACTTGATTGAATGAATCTATCATGTACTTCATCTCGAAATCGCAGTTCAACTTGTACAATGAAAATCGGCGTACTGTTTGAAAATTATAACCTATGGAGGGGTCGAAGGATGTGATGGAAAATCTGAACGACAGTCTATACCGTCTTATCAAGGTGCCTTGCAACTTCGACAATAAGCTCAGTTTTAATTACCGTCAACATCTGGATGTCGCATTTCACCGCTCCCCCTATTCTTGTATTTTGAATATAAGAAATGAGATGGCTATGAAGTACGTCGAGTTCTTGAATCATTCATATATATATATTTCAATATGGTGTGAGTTCAACCCACTTTACGGCTTTATGATACAAAACGTGGAAAAGTGTCGGACTTTGGCAGCGTTGACGACAATTCTCATGGTTTTTGCATGACCACATGTACCCCATTTTGCGAATCCTCTTGATATGAGTGAATTGTCTCATTGTCATCCATATCAATCAATGGAATGTATTTTCATTCGAAAAATCAGATGCGATCTCGAGAAATTGTATGAACACGAAATATAAAAAGGTATTTAACCCTGAAGAATCGATGACTCTTGACCTTATGTACGTGTGCGTGAAATGATTTTAGACATATGACTAGAGTGAGTGAATACGTGGGGGTCAACTTTTTTTTAAAGCAATCCGTTAATCTAGCGAGTGCGATCGTCGGGTGGCACACGCTCATGCTCGCTGGGGCCCTGCTCGTGCTCAGATAATCAACAAATATAGAGAGGGGTAGTGAAGAGAGACAAGAGTGTGAGAGGTAAATGGAAGGGCGAGAGTTAAAGAGAGTGAGTATGAGCAAGAGGAAAAATCAGTAAAAGTAAGTGAATATATAACAACGATTGGGAGCGGTGTAATACAACGACAACACTCAACGGCTCTGTCCAGGTGAATCACGACGCAATCACGAAGCCATGACGAGGGTATGTCATGATGGCTTTCACGGACACACGATTTACCCTGTAGTTTTATACCATTATCCCTTATCGTTGTTGAGGCAATATATGTGTATACCATCACCTGCCTCCATCATTCAATGTGTGTATGTAATATTCACATTTTGATGCCCTATCAGATGGTAGCAAGAGTCACACGTGAGAGTACGTTCCACATCCGCTTGACGCCCTCACGTGCGATAAAAAATTTGATTTATATGTCAGTATAATAACACCCACCAGTCTCCCGATCAGTTCGATCATCAGTTGTATTCTCTCCGAGCATATCTTGAAGTTGGAGAGGCTCGCGTGGGCCCATCAACAATTCTTCACCCTTGCCAATGTATCTCACAGTTTCATACACCACCTGAAAAATATTGAAGAAATCACGTTAGAATATTAAGAATTTCAATCGATTCTTCTTGCCATTATGCATTGTTGGGGGATGGCCATGTTGAATCTTGCAGTCGTTGACATTCAATCTAAATCAATCACATCTTATGAACTCCCACCCATCTCAATATCATATTGAATAGACACTTTGTGCTACCTTTCTTTCGCGAATAGATGTGAATCTTCAGTGAACGTAAGCAAATGTGGAAATATTGTAAAATATTTGGTTGAAAAAACGGCTTGTTCTTCAATTCTGCGCTTCCTTGTATGATGAAATTTGATCAGTTTGGAGATAGCTGCTCTCACTTAACTGAACCATCAGCAATTTTATGAATTCTGATGTGGTATATGCATCTCAATGGAAGAATCATGATCAATGGAAATTGCCGATCCATAAATTACACTCGCTCTATATTTGGCCAAGTTACATATTACGTCAATGAATCTTCCTTGTGTGATAGAAGAATAGTCAATTTGCGAATTTCGTAGTTAATGATATCAGCATATACTCCAGCATTTAAGATCGTTTGCTCTGACCCGATCAAACAACCAAATCGATAGAATCAATCATTATCCATACATCCCTGAAGAAGTGATCATACAATAAGTTTCACAGCTGTGCTATCTACTCATATGTTTCAAAACTTTCTCTTTGCACTCCTTCCTAGAGATCACCTTGATTGATCATCCTTCATAGTCTGATGTACATTTCAAATATGACAGTCTCATTCCAATCGATGGTGCAAATGAGAATGATGAACATGAACATTTATTTTTATCATCATTTTAGAATTGATGATAATATGAATGCCGATGTTTGTTACCGTCTGATGGGAATAGAAATCAATAATGCAAAGAATTGACTCAATAATTAGGTGCTACAATTGGTTGGAGTAGCTGTAGTAGCATAATTTGCAGTCATGGTATCCATCAACGTGCGTACAAACACTTGGCCCGTCACACCCCCCATCACGAATAGATTTAATCGGAGGGGAGCCTACATATACTGTATATAGACCCTTTAGGGTGACTTGATAATAACCATGGTGTTTTGCTACTGCACCCACATTGCATATTGGTCGCGACATACATATACACATTGTACAAAGTCATGTGTCTCAGTTCGCATGGGATCAAAGGCATTTCGCCCTTCATTAAATCAAGACCGTGACGCGATGTACCTTGTGTCGTTGGGGCACTTGACATTGTCGCACAATAGGAGATACATTTCTGCGAAGCTGAGTAATAACATCGCTAGCTGACAGATGAGAATCGTATGTTTGTGCTCAACAATGGATAGATGATTTGTACAAATATCAATGAAGGGAAATGTTCATTGGGATATATACGAAACAGTTGTATAATTTTGAACTTCAATAGCCATTATTCGCCACATGCAAATACATATAATAGCTATATCAATCATTATTGAGAAATTAGTAGTTCAACAGGAGTTCAACATGTTAAGCGTGGCATATGGGCTCTATTAACAATGGATTAATCGATCCTTTAATGGCCATTGGATGTTATTAATATTTTGTAAATGGTGAAAACTATAATTTAGTGTGTTCATACTTTTATTTCTTTTTTTTTATTACCTGTCCGCCAACGAGAACATGACGCATATTGACTTCGTGAGGAATTGCTGTACTGCGTATGTATTTCAGCCAGTTGGTTACATCATGTGATCCGTCTAACCATCCTCGTACTCCACTTCGTGCAACTCTCACCTAAAAACAATGGCAGACGAATAAGTTGTCAAGTGGTAAGACAACTGTTCAGTTGTTTCCAACTAATATGGATAAACGTGTGATGTTTAGACACGGAGCATTGCGTTTAACGGACTAACGCACGTGATCTCCAACCCTCCTGTTGTCATCCCACTCACTTTCTCCATCTCTATTAAGCGCTTCACACATTATTCTCTTTCTTTTTTTAGTTCTATCCTACAGTGCTTTTAGCTCGAGACAAGTGATGCTTTCAATTGTCTCTCGACCGCACACGGTCGCGCGAGACGCATGGTCGGCCAAGCGTCGCGATATTTCCCCTCGAATTCTATTCACTATATATATATATACATATATACATGTTCAACACAGCTCTCCCCGTTTTCTATGACGGTGTGTTGATATGAGGACAACGAAGATCGTTAAGTTTTATCGTTAGCCGTGCCGTGTTGTGAGAGCGGTTCCCTTCTATTGCGCGCCTTCATACTCTTTTATTTCCACTGCCACTTGTCGTTATTTTGGACCAATTGTGTGTTCAAAGCGTATGAAGTGCTGCATTGACATTATCGAGATATACAATTACAATCCAATAACATCGTTGAATATCAATCGAATTTCATGGTGGGCGTGTATCAATTTGATGAACTCTTTGTATTATGTATAAACGAACACAAATCTACAGACTGGGTTGAAAGCAGGATTTTGTACATGACGTATTTGTACAGTAGTCATTGAATAAATTTTCGAACTGCACCGATATGAAATATTAATCTGGACTGATATTCCTGATGTTTAGGAGAAAAGTACAAATGAAATGTGTGGACGGATCTGGGAGAACCATTCAATGTCTGGAACATCACGTGGAGTATTTAATTACATGCACGTCATCATTGAGAAATAACAGCCCTCAAGTACGAAATGAGATGGACAGTTTCAGCATCCAGCATTTTTGCGTGATCCCCATTAATGACTGAATGAACGATTCAAACAGTGTATCTAGGACATCGTGAAATCTTCCATTATGTACGTTCTCACATGATCTTTAATTGATGCATCAACTTTGGAAATTGTGTAAGAGTGTCATTTCGATATTGACAAATATAGGCATGTGGTCTGATTGTTATATACGTTATACACCTGAAATCATCAATGAAAGTTATATCTAAATTCTACATACGTATGAATACACATATATAGATGTCACTCAGTTGATCGCATTCATGCGAGTGAGTAAGTTTGGAGGTATTAAGATGCTTCCACGTGTTCGAGTATGGGTTGTTATTTATCAAGTCATTATGTATGGCATCTACTGGTGCTTGGTGAGTGCTTACGAGCTACTGACACCAATTTCAATATACGGGCACGGATAATCTGTTTGCTTTCAACTGAGTTCATATGAAACCTCTTTGCCATACATGTCCTGCACATGCACTCATAGCATAACATCGGATGAGCTCTTGGTGCTTATTTTCGCTTCGACACTCTGTATACATATTTTGTGTCTATACTTCCATCCCCTTTTCCACATATCCTACACATCACCATTGAAACATACTCTCGTAGATCTCAGGGCAAATAAATAAGGTATATCAATGAAAACAAGTTGAACAGGATGAAAAGAAGAAAGATGAGGACAAATGTGTTTGATTGTGGTATTGTTGGAAATAAATGTATAATTGTGAGCAGAAGTAGGTAATGTAGACACCGCAAGAAAAAATTTGGAAAACCAAGAGATAGAAAATGAGATAGATTATCTGTCACATTTTGTAATGTAAAAAAAATATATTGTGGTGTAAGATTGGTAAGGGAGATGACGATATTTTTTGTTGTGTATATTGAGTAAATGGGAACATGGAGTAGTAAAATAGGCAATGAATAAGGAGCATTTCTTTAAGATGGGCACGAACGACAAGCAACAATGAGTTGGTTCAACAGGCAACACGACAGATTAGGATCCACAAGTCCGTCACACCTTTGACAATGATGCGTTAACTTGGCGCCCACTGGCGCGGTAACAGTGCAGTAGTCTCTCAACTGAGGCTCACTATCTTTTTTTCTCGTCCCCACTCCCATTCCTCTTCCCTTTCTTCCCTAACAGCATGGAGATCTTGTAAACTTCAGAAGCGACCGAGGCAATCCCAGTGCTGCCGTGTGTCACAGCAGGAAATATTTGTTTGCTTTGTCGGCATTCGCGGGCATGTGCGGACAATTCGTAGGACAGATTTGTCTGGTCTGAGAATCTCTCAATCGTTCATATAATCGTGTCTTCCCCCTGCGCGAACTCCTATTTCATTCTCTTTGGTTAGTTGTTTGGTATTGGCCCCGTTCTGATAGGCTTCAATACCAACTTTTCTCAGAGGTGACAAACCACAATGACAAAGTAACACATGCGTAAGAATGTGGATGCATGTTGTCTGCAGACATTCAGAGTCTTAATGAAATCGAAGGTGGTGTGTAATGTATCCATGGGTGAGTAGAGCTGTATGTTTCGTGAACAGGCACATCAGTGGGCAATCATCATGTTTATCAGCTAATTACTACTATAATACAAATTACGAAGAGATTTGGATGACAATTTGCAAATAGAATGGACATTGAAACACAAAATTACTTGCGAAGAATGTGTGTCATCGACGAGAAACAGTATAAATTGTTCTATTTCAGTGTAGGAATGATGAGGACATTCGGTAACGAAAGGACAGTTTGGAAATATAATTTGGCAGAACGATGATAATCTAGGCTGAAGCCGATGGTCACGAGATGAGTACGAGGACAAGAAGCAAATAGAGGATTCACTACACGGCATGGGGTGCTGGACAGTTTTCTAACAAAAATACCCGATCGTTTCCTTTGTAATGTCACACCTCTAACAAAAACCAATTCAACAGGCAGTGAGAGAATTTCCGGTAAATTTTTTTTTTTTCAACTGATGGGTTTCTAGTCAAGATTTTTGGTTGGGACTGACACAGTGCATCCGAAATGAAGAGAGAAACGACACGCGGATGAGCGGTGTGTAGCAAATACAGTGAAAAACCTCAATGGGGTCCTTTATAATCGGCAGCGTTCCGCGTCACATCATTGTGAACGAACTCATCCAATGGATTATGCTGTACCATTGCTGCTTATATATACGTTACGATTGTCATCTTGCCATCTATCCGTATTCTATTCATGACGGAGAATCGTGTCTTTTACGTGGAACGTGCCCACGAGGACGGAAACATTACTAGAAGATATTGATCTTTGTGTGATTATCCATAGTGCTAGTTAATAATTCTTTCAATATGCGACTGACAGAAATTATTTCTTATTCGCATAAATACTTCTCCTCTCTTACGCGCAAAAACGAGTTTATTTTCATTTTCATTTATTGTTGTATTGTGGTATCACAGTGGGGGAAGTATGATTCAATATTAAAAGCTATACTATTATTGGATTTTTATGAATGAAGTTTCGGATCGATGGTCGAAGTGATAGCACACGAAACCGATCGCTTGACGCAAAAATGCTTTTAGTGAGCACAGCGTGTATACCATCGCCTCTTTCACATATATTGTCATGATATTGACAGCATCAATGTTGCTGCGATATGTAGCAGGAAAGTACGTACTGAACTTGCAACGCCTTTTCTGTATTGGCACTCTGCCTCTTTTCTGCGGATGTCAATCGATAATACATGAAACAAAAATCATGAATACGTATAACAACATGAACTTGATCAATTCTTAATGGATTCGTGAACTATTTTATTCGTTCCATTACTTATGAATTTTTTACGGAAAAGAAGAAGGGCTTGGTCGTATCTACAGTAGATGACATTTGAAAAATGACATGTTCATTTAGAATCACTTAGATCAAGACTCACTGTTTGGTATCGAACTCATAATTTTCTTGGTCAAACTTCGTACTCATCCTAAACTCATAAACTGTTTAAGGCATAGTATTCTTCAATAATTCAGATGTTACAGACTAGGGGGTGTGTAACAAGTATTTGCAAAACTCTAATTTTGGAACTACACGTCAGTTAGCGAATTTCCATCATCATACTGCAAGTGGACTCTCAGGTTTTCTTCGTGAGTATTTTGGTTGTGAATGTGGTAGTAGGGCGTATGATAGATAATTGAATTGCCAGTTGAGAGGTGGTGATGTGGCGGTTGGGAAACTTCTACCAAAGAGTAACATATTTTTTGTGCTACGTCAATTCAAACGATGATGAGAATGGTGTGCTGAGAATGGACTTGACACTGCTGTCAGTTCCAAGATTTTTCGATATCGATTCGTATGTGTCGTTCGAATGGATGAAATTGCATGGTGTCATTTGTATGAGTAAGTGTGAACATACTCGAATGTCACACACGTACGTTTGGTGATTACTCGGACGCGTTGGATTACAATTTACCATAGTTGGCGTGAACTGTTTTCTATAATTAACAGTTATCAACGAATATTCGAACACTGTTTTTAAAATCTTCAATCCATATCTCTGTGTCGATAATATCTTCGTAGATTCTTTTCCAATCACTCATAGATCACCTCCGGGTCTGGGTCGACACTGTCTCGATGGATCGCGAGCACCTGCTCATAATGCTGACATCGGTGGTCAGAGCTCGTCATCATTCGGAATGTATGAGGGTGTCACATTGCACGAGAGTAACCGTTCATAAGCTGCGCTCGAAATCGTATCCGCATGTAGCCAAACTCAGCTCGATTATCACTATCAATTCACGAAAATGGCACAGTCATATCGAATGATTTTCATTTAAATTGTGAGTTGTTACTAATTAGATCCGCAGTTGTAACATGGATAATTAAAATTTTGTTGTTTTATCATGTGCGTTAATGAGTATATAAATAGAGATAATAGAGTGTATATATGAAGGAACCGTATCAGAATGGTTGACAGTGATATAAAGGAAAAAAATGGTAGTGAGGTTAATCTACGTGTGGTAATGATATGTAAATTATACTTGACCCACTTGACTCATTTGTAGGAATATAAACACGCGATGAAACGCACAACGGGGTTATGATATGAACGCAAAAGTGCCCTTCGACCCGTATCTAATGCGCAACAGATGCCACCCCCTAATAATATTTCCCGTTAATATATATCCCCAAATATAATTCTCAGGGGATAGGAAGCTACACCCTTCTATCTAACTACAAGTATAAATTATATCAGAATTGTGCCGTCACAAGCAGTCGCTTTCATGATCCATCATTAGCTGCCTATTTACGCGGCTAAATTCTCGTCAGAAAACTCGTTTCCTTTCTTTGCCCATTCGAAAATCCACGTATAGTAGTGATTCGCGGACTAGATACATTTTCTATCTTCACAGGCACATAATGCAAAATGCTCAATTATTCCATCGAAAATTCGTGAAAATATCCCAATTCCCATTGTGAAAAATTTTCGTCAAAGTGGACCTCTTGTTTAGAGTGGATCTAAGTTATCCGATACTGGAGCTTCGATCTGCTGTTCATTAAACCTCATTTTTTCGTCGAGTTCGAGTTGTTGTAATATGAACTTTTGATATAGAGAAATTCGAGCGAGTTCTGCGCTAGCAAAGGGACGACTCAAAGTTATGCATAGACCTATCAAACAAAAAGGTTTGTGGATACTTTGCTGCCAGCACCACCTCTTATATCAATTAGGTACTGTGCGAAATGACCGAGATTCTGTGTATTGTGAAGGTGTTTCGCAGACAATTGACGTTCTTCCGTTTGAAGCTTCCGTCGTATTCCGCTTTGTCATTCCATGTTTTGAAATGACATTAACAACCATATTTTATTTCATTTATGGGACTTTCCGAATAGCGTTCTGCAGATGATCATCATGACACCACCGGACATGTCACGTTGATTGAAATATTTTTGAATATTTTATGTGGTATGCAATAATAATGAGAGGAGCTTTATGCTAATGTAATTGCATGGGAAAATGCGAACGGGTCATGGATGCTGTATGAGAAATTGAAATGCACAAATCTACGTTGATGTACATACATTTATATATGTCTGTATATCAAAGGTGTATATGAATAGTATTCCACCAAAATACTTCGGAGTCTCTCCAACAAGCTGTTGATAATTAATGCAAAATGTCGAGGTTTATAGCTCCAGGCAAGTCGTATTCCAGTGTATATATTGACATTAGGCTACAACTCAAGCACTCACACAGACCAGATTAGTTCAGTCATTGTGCTCGCTTCGGTGTGTATATGTATGTTGATTCGAATACGTTCCAAGCAAGTAATACTGATTACACTCGAGTCTCAAGACTATATCCGCAGTGATATTGTTGGTTTATTATCATCAGCTTGAGTAAATTCGATTAATTGGATGAATTAATATTTTTCTTAATTGTTTGATATAATATGTGTAGTATTGCACTTGCTGCAAATTTCATTCGTGAAGCACCATTTCGCTTGTCAAACTTTCTTTCTATACATTTATAAACACATCTTCTGTTAGAGAACATACGTCCATATACAGCGAGAGAGGCAATGGATAGTTGAACAAACACATGCACACGCATATATGTGAGTCATAGCAATGGTGTGAGACAATCGTGCCGCGGAGGCATCAAAGGCCAACGGTGATTGTTTCCCGTAAATTATAACCCAAGCGCTCACACTGCACTTACTCGACTTCTCGTTATGAGTTGCGAACAAGTTCAATTAAATCTACGATTGGGGGGATTGCTGAGTGCGGGACACTGTCGTAAAACGGCTTCCTATACCATACACCATACACCATACACCATGAACGTAACACACAAGCTTACTGCGAGCGCCCTTCGCCATAGCGAAACGCGTTCCTCGATTGAGTTCTTGGGTGAACTCTGCAGGAAGACCGACCAGATGACGGAGCGGGGGTAAAAGGCACGTGCGAAAAATACTGCGCGCAGGAGAGTAGCAGTAGTAAGGAAAGAGAGTGACAATTTTTCAAATGAAGAAAGATGTCCCGAGGGTGGAACGACAAACATATAAGCGTCGACGACATTCAATGAATGATGCGGATATTGATGATGATGACCCCAAGGACTAGAAAGCTCATGGGCAACACGTGTTGCAACGACCCACACTGTTACCTTATGCACAGATAATTTTACACATAAGATTTATGTGCATACACAATTGAAAGGTTTGGAATAATATGTGAACTCGGGAAAATTTTATTGTGAATTTTCATCTCATAACATGCGGCAAAATTGATTATGGCAATTTGACACTCATGAAATTCAGAATTATAGAATTGTACAGAAATTAATATTAACTTATAGTAAATTCCGATGTGAAATGTCTCAGGTATCATAACAGTTGAATTATTCAAAAATTCGGATGTATTTCGAATTCTAGAAATGGACGAATTGATTTGTTTAAATTAACACGGACTAGCCGATCAAATAGTTTGGACATTCAGAGCATATGGTTAATGTGGACGAACTTAAGAATTTAATTCAAAATTGATAATTTCTGAATTGAATTGTTACACAACTACCATTGCAATCAACATGAAAAAAGCTCAAGATGTTCTCGGTCTATAGAATGTGCAATATTAATGTAAAAATTCTCAATTGTATGGTTGAATTTATGGTGGGCATGTTATTGGAGTTGGCTTCGTACGACAGATGAGACCTTTGTAATGTATGTAAGTGAATGATGGGATGATTCCTCCCAAATATTTATGGATGTATAATATACTACAAATGAGAAAATTGAAAAGGAACTCAATCGAATTGTAGATGAAAATGATTTGATAAATTATAATTTCATATGTGTAGGCAGTTTGCATCGTATTATTTATGACAACTTGAATACTTGTCACGTGGCGAAATAAAAGGGTAACAATCTATCCTGCAATTCTTCTCGGGTAGAATTTAAATGTCAAAATATACATGAAGTTGATAGGAGTGTATCATCTCTATATTAACATAAGATCATTGGAGATGTATAAAACTGTCAATCATGAACATGTATATGTATCGAAAGAACAAAGACGAAAAGAGAAAAAAAAAACGTATACAGGTTCAATCCTGAGAAAGGGACAGTTCGTCGTCGTGCGTTTTCATGAACATACGTAGATATGTAGTGTGCGGGTATCATTTTGCCGTTTGTTCACATTGTGTTAAAGAGCTGAGTCGATTATTCCACAACTCGTTTTGAATGCATTATATTAGATCCAATGGCTTTATATAATTCATGTTATGTGGATGTTTTTTTCGCTCTTATATTCATCCACAATATAAGACTTTTGTGACAAAGAATGGCATAATTCATATGTATAAGACTCGATTAATTTTCTACATCAGCTAATAAATTCATGAATATTTAATGAATTCATCGTTTCTATCAGTTTCATGCCACAATAATCGTGAATAAATCCAATGTACTTATCAAAAATGATACAACTTGGTATGAATTCAAATATCTTATCGTTCCTTCTTCAAATTCCATTTCGGATCAGTTTTTCTCGCACCTCAATATGGTTCTACGTCACAGAATTTTTTGCTTGACCGGTCTTTGAATTCGTCCAGATGACCATCAACGGGGATCTTTTGACGTATACGTGGCGAGACCTCGTCAACGTCGTGTGACGAGTCGACAATGAGGAGGGATCCCGAGGGTCTGATTGTCACTTGTTACCTGCCAATACTTGCTCTGCTTTCTCCCAGCTATACTTGTCCCACTCTCGCTAACTTGCATTTCTCTCATAAATTTTTTTCTCTTGAATTTATATACGGGAAATTTCAAAGTTTGCGACTTTCAAACTGTAACCCTACTCCTTGAGAACCATTTGCTCCTCTTTGTTTCTTTTTCTCCTTGTCACACACACGCGACTCAATATCGATTTAAATAACCTAACCAATTCAGAATGAATAGAGCGGAATATCCGGGGCTCAACCGAATGAAACAAGTTCGAACGTTAAATTTTTTTTAAATTCAACGAGCAATAATATCTACATTGTGAAATCACTTCCGAGGCTTGACCGATCTCGTTTGGATCCTTGAGAATAATCATTTCTACAATACCCTGCGGGAGATCGATTGTTCGATATTCGAAAATTTGCCACGCTTTCATCCACAACATTCTTCTATTCTTTGATACATGACAAAGAATGAAATAATAACCAATATGTAGTATTCAACTGAACAAATCTAAATATTTATCAATATTTCAATATGTTGTGTAGCTGTGATGGAAAATTTAATACAAATGTGTATAGTATGACACCTGAATTTCCAGATTAAAGCTATTGTATGAATGTAATGTAATGTAATTCTACTCATTGAGTGAATAATAGTACTACACTTTTATATAATTTTCAAATGCAAAAGTGGTCATTCGTAGTCATGTTCTTACAATTCGCACAACTGATAACAAGTAATAAATTCGGAAGATTTGGTTGGAACCGAAATATAAACAAATTTACAGTCCATTATGTAAATAATTTTCAATCTGAGTCGCGTATTGTCCTTTCCAATAGTATGGAAAACACAACGACTGTATGCACATGCTACATATTCATCTTCAAAATTCTTCATGACAGTAATTCATCGATCACTTATGTTGAATGAATATACACGAGAATGATTGTATTTTTTTAATAGTCTGCCGTCTGAAAAAGTGATGGGCCTGTGATTCTGGAGAAAACGATACCCTCGCTGACATCTGATCATGGGACATTCCAAGAGAATTTTTGTAGGATATTCAGTTCAGCAGTAATTGATTCAAAGAACGGATTAGTCATCGTTTAGACATTTGATTCGTGATAACTATCTACTCACGATTGTGCGAACTGTGGATGTGGTCATACCCTTATTCTGCATTCAAAAATGTCACTGCTAATAATGAGATGGAATCAATAAACAATTTGGATCGTGTACAGTGTCAAGTATTAACTTGGATAGTTCTTCTCGTACAGGATTTTGATTTAGTATAAAATTTCTACGCGCACGTTCAGTTTGTGATTCGTCCATTCAATTACTATCAATTATTTTAATGCGATAATAGACTTCGAAAATCGTTGGAACGACCCAAGGCATTCATGAAAAAAGTGAGAGCTAGGTTTAAGAGAAAGTTTGCAACTACTTTTCATGATGTCACGACTATTTAGTTCTATTACTGAAATTTGAATCCTGATCCAATTGTGAGTTCATTAGAGCTCCAAAAGTTGAAAATCAGTGACCTATTCGTCATCAAGTTCTGTCGACCCATTCGTCAGTTACGCCAGTCAAACTCGAAATTCCCTCATGAATGTGGTCTCATCGTGTTAAGAAAAAGATGTGAGAGGTGTAATAACAATAGTTTACTTATGACATTTTCCACGTTAAATTCAGAATTTTCCTTGGTATTATTTTGATGCAAGCTCAAATAAATTCAACAAACATCGTGCATAATATAATTCATGGTAATACAGAACCATCCATGTGATTTGAGGTTGATCATGTGACGGATGTATCAAAGAATACAGATGGAAATACATCATCAATATAATTTGTCAGCGACATACGCTGAGATTATAATGGTCCGTGTGTGGGTTTCCGCACGATTTGGCAAAAAAGTCTACTCGCCGCGTGGTCAAATGCGACGACGCATGTACATAATATATCCTTCCAGCGTGAATCGTATATACATAGAGATGAATGATGAAAACAGTCGGTCACGAATGCTCAAGCAGAATCGAAGGGGGGACACAGCTCGCTGCAGTCAAACGGAAAATGTGAGGAACAGCAGTTTTCAATAATACTTTGTATTTTTTTATATTCAAGCATATATGATATGAAATTGATACATCCGAGTCACCAAAAGTGAATAAAATTTTCAATCTCATCTGGTTCTATACGTCAATGGCATTTTGGATTTTGTTAATGCTCTTGTTCAATTTCATTATGTTCTTCAATTCTGTCACTTTAGTATTATGGCTTTATGTGCATATACGAATGAATTTGAGGAAAATAATAAATTGGAGAAAAATGACGCACGCGATGAGATTCATCCGAGGGTTCTTTTTAGTTGTCTTTATTTGTGACAATTGATGGACCACAGGAAGCCAAATTTGGTGTGCAGTGAAGTAATTTGGTGAATTGACTAAGCCTGAACACGCAACGGTATCAGAGGGGTGAGCAACTAAAGAGAGCGAGTGAGACGTTACGCGTGAATGAACTAAACCCAAGATTGGTTTAGTCGCCACTAAAGCACGCCTCATCGTTGAATCACGCGTCATGGCTCACACGACGCGGAAGTATTTATTCTGCAAGTTAAAAAGAGATATAGGATAAAACAGTGGATGAGAGCGAGTGCGTGTGAGACAGGGAACGAAAAATAAGTATCATCCACGCCCTTTCCTCTCCATTCTCTTGCGGACCCTCGAATGCCCTTCTGAATTTTTCGCGTACCCCTGAGTATGAAATAAAAAAGAAGCAAAAAGAGACCCAATTTTCGTGGCAGGTGGGGTAATACCGATACCCAAAACTTTTGGGTTCAAACCTTTCGATTTCAAATTTCTATCCTGTCACTCTTTTTCATTATTTCTGGTGTACCAATATTTTTTCATCAGGTATATGAATAAACAAGCGGAGACTTTTTTTCTCCATTATGGGGGAAACACATTGAGAAAAAACACACATCTACTCTGCTGTGAAATTCTTCAGTTGTTATTGACCCGTTTTCTCTCTCCATTCTCCTCTCTGTCTGAATGTGAGAAAAGGATTATATAAGCTTCTCCGCAATACACATTGGAGGGTTGCACAAAAATCGATAGCTGTCTATCGATACTCAACGTTACAATGTGCGTTTCAACGTTTCATTTTTTTTCTCTGTGCAATTCGAGAAAAGGATTAAAATCCAAGGCATGGCGATGTCTTCTCTTTGACATCGCTTCACGGTAATATTCACAGGAAAGTGTACACATGTTTGTATGTACATTTTTTCTCTTGGAGTATTTTGGGGAAATGTTGATAAAAAGTATTCACTGAAAAGTATCCGGATTCTGCGACGTTCCCGAATCTTTTGCCGCCCTCGTTCTCTGTGCACATATACATGACTAATTTTCCCTTTTCGGTGGGTCCAAGAGGTGAGCGTTTAACGCGTGCTTTTATGTCCGCACGAACGTGATAGATTGGTCGCCAAAACGAAGGGGTAGTATGTGCTTTAATCGATCCCGGGTAATCGCCGGTCGACAGTTGGTCCGACGGGCCTTTTTGTCGGGCTTTAGATGGATGGCGTCATTTACATTTTGTCAGTGCGACATGCGCTACTGCACTCTCCGCCTGCGTTATCATATCTATCATCCGTGACCAAACTGATATTTTGTATGTATATACATCTGTACGGTGATACACGGGTTTGCAATATCGTCCAACCGTCTTTGTACTGATTCTGGTCCACTCAATCCAAATCTTGGAAGATCAAATTTTATTCCTCTAATTTCGGATTAAATCACTGCTATAAATGAAAAATCATCATCGATTTCACATTTTGTTATGTGAAGAAGTCAGACGACGATTATTCAGTTGATGAAGAGCAAGTTCAAGGAGAAAATTTTATATCTCAGAAATTATTGAGTAGAGGGTTGTCCGTTTGTGTTTGTGTTTGTGTTTGTGTTTGTGTTTGTGTTTGTGTTTGTGTGTGTGTGTGTTTGCGTGTGCATCATTCTCATTCGATGATATAAAGACGAGTGAAATAACGGGTAGGTGTCCAAGAGCCAATTGACAGATCTGTCAGCACGGATGACACCCTGAAATACCATAGATATATATATGGTATGAGGCCAGGTGGGACTTTGCCGTGGTTGTGGATACGACTCCATGTCATCGGCATCTGCCGGATAATGCTTTGGAGGATTAGAAGCAACCAACTTAGTTGTCGCTGAGCTCGTCCTATAAACGAATAGATGAAAAATTTCTTGTAGTCGATGTATACATGACGTACGCTTATATGCGTTATAAACAGATCGATCATCTTTCAAAACGGTTTGATGCGAGAGGAAGATTCTTATTGCGATTATGATATCGGATTAAATCCGCGCATGAGAATTCTGCTGTTCTGTTCCACTTTTTCATCCTATGTACAACGAGGAAGGAATTTTCTAGAATCGAGATTATCAATATTGATACACACACTTTTTTGGCAGAATGAGAGAGAGAGAGGCATTTATGTGTCTACGGTGGTCGTGGTTCTGGGGAGCTAGATGCTGAAAATGTACGTTGGGGCACCGTATTATGAGTATATTTCATATTGCAGAAGTGTCCGGTAGGAATGGTGAATCCTACTGTGTAATGTCTCTATTTCGCCCGGTTATAGATTTCCTTCTCTAGATTTTTCTCTTCTATAGTTGACGTTCTGTAATGACTGCCGATTTTGAAACTTCCATATGAATTTCGTGGCAAATTTGGTCATTTAATCGTGAAATTACTAACAGTTCACCATATTTATGCGTCCAAATAATTTGTGAACTTGATATGAATGAATCCCATCGTCGACGAACCAAATCCAATTTGGCAAAATGGAAATAATATCTCTTGATAAAACATTATTCTTTTGTTGAGGCTGTTCAGTATCTTCTCCAATTGTCAATTAAATTCACCAAAGTAGTTCCGTTCTCATTATGTGATTATAGTTATAAACGGGAAAACTATCAACTGTTACAAATTTCATTTTCATTCCGGAATGAGAAACTTATAATCACATTTTGTCATCTGTTGTGATATTGTATTCCAGTTGTTGTGTTATCTCTTGAGTTTTTCATGTTTACACAGTGGGAATTGAAGTACTCCATAAAAAATATTATCGTTTACTTACCTCCCACGCATAGCGCGGATTGTGTGGCTCGCTAGCCCACTTGCCGAGAAACGGCCCAAATCTCGTGCCCCTCGGAATGTTTATTCTTGCACGGATCAAGGGACTTCCGCTTGTAGAACTGCCTACCTCAACTGCAGGATCTTCTTGCTTCAATGTCTCCATATATTCGTCTACAAAACAATTTTTGGTTCCCATAATTTCTCTGTTATTCCACAATTGGATTACTCTTAAAATTAACCCCATTCATTCGATAACATCATTTGATTGCGATCGATATTTTTCAATGTTCTGGACCAGTCCTTACTAATTATAATCCTATGCTCAATAATACATGATGAATATTCTGGTAGATTTCCCTGTTCCCCCATAAGTTACGATATGATGTCTACATTTTTGAATTCATTCATAAGGTTATGGTAGAGGGCAATGTGAACTCATCTGCTTGCTGTGGAGGTACCATCAGGATAGGTGACGGATTAAAATTATCACTATCAATTTTGAACATGATCCTACAAGTGCAACTGCTAACAAGAACTTACGATAACTGCTGAGAGCGGCCGCTACTTTCTCTTGAATACTCGATTGCGGATTGTGACTTTTTGGACGATGTTCGTGAATATTCTTCTCCTCAACATAAATATTATTCGCTTGTTCCTCTACTCCAGTGAAACTTTCGTTCAATACATCGGCACCACCACCATCGCCACCGAGAGTCGCTTCACCTTCGTCACTACTACCTGAAACGTAGAAAAATGATACATTTAAAGA
Source organism: Meteorus sp. PSUC_FEM 10030008 (assembly GCA_018881525.1). Taxonomy (NCBI): domain Eukaryota; kingdom Metazoa; phylum Arthropoda; class Insecta; order Hymenoptera; family Braconidae; genus Meteorus; species Meteorus sp. PSUC_FEM 10030008. The sequence goes on along the minus strand of JABMBR010011738.1, from coordinate 59,421 downwards.
GTTGATGGTATATTGTTTATGACGCCCTCGTCATGGCCCTCTGACAATCTTACGCATGACAGATAGGGAAGGAAAGGAAGGAAGGGTCAAGGGCCAGGGTGAATAGAGAGAAACTATTGCGGCGAAGACGGTTTTGAGCGTTTATCGCAACGGCGACACAATGTTTGCGGTTGCCTGTACTTTTCACTTTATGATATGACGCTTTTGATCCTAGACATACAGAAGTGCATGAGAGATACCGAAAGGCATCTCTGAGACGGTGAGAATGTTTGGTGCGATAAGGCGGGCGTTTTATTGGTGGTCGGCGTATTTTTTTGATGATGCGCTTATTTACGATTTGGTTGCGCGCGTCAGTGTGTGAGAACTGAGTATTATATCGCGTTTGATATGACATTCACGTGCATTTCGGTCCCTTCAGACATTGGAGATGACATTACGTAGCGCTTTATCGATGAAGAATAAATAAATTTGGAGTTTATCGTTATTATCCATTTCCCATGATGAATCAATATAAGATAGGTTGGGTACCGTCCGTGGATAAAAAAATCGGAATGACCAGATAATTTCGGCGCTGACTGATGTGAGAGGTGATCATATAAATCCTTCTCAACAAGGACAACAGGTGTATTTAGAACAGCTGTTCCACCCGACAGTACAAATGTATTTTTAGATAACTTGACGTAACACTCAAGTCGGATGTTATTTTTTGTTATGATGATTGAGAGGGTGAAGAGTCCTAATCGAATGAGTAAACAGCAGAGTATACAGTGTGGTGTTTTTGATGGGGATAATCGTAAAGAGAGAACCCCTGATCCTCAAGCGAGTGCTGTTGGTCATGAACGTGAGATATTTTGCTTGAGCCACACTTGACGCTAACTTGTGTGACATCATAAATTATAAAAATGAGATTTGATACCAGACTTCTGTTTACGCACGAGTGGGTTGGTTGGATGTTCGAAGGTTTTGTCTACGGGATAATGGATATATAATTAACTCAAGAGGATGATGGGCTTGTACTCTAGTATAAAAACAATGATAAGCAGTGATGAAAGTGAATAGGAGATGTGAGAAAATTTTACGATGAGGCGTGGGAAGTTTACTTAGTAGGTTTTATCAATATGATAATTTTTATTTTATCAACAGTTTTGCGGTAGATCTTATTCGAAGTATTATTCGGTCGACACGGATAATTCATTCAATAAATGGCTGTTAGTAACTTGATGAGAGGATGGGTATGTAATATGATCCACTTTATCGTCTTCGGAGAATTCGACGCAACCAAGGTGTTGAAAACAACTTTTGCATGATTGTCGATATAACGTAAAATTAACAACTCATAGGATTAAAATTTGTTGGGTGACACTCTCAACGAACTATTTTCCCCTTTCCTAAATTTAATCATCGCTTTTATTTCTTATTAGACTGCCGGAAAACCTCCGAAGATAATTAAAATGAATTGGCAGCGTGTGCGAGATGTTGGGAGGGAAGATCAACAAAGTGTGAAAGAGGAGGCAAAATATGAGGAGGACAGATTGCACTATAACGGTTGTTCACACGCGCAAACAACCACACTCTGACCGCACAGGACGTCCTGGTGATATTGGAATATCCCTTAAATGGAATGAATGGATAAACAGAAACGTAAGAGATCCCGCATTTTTTTTCCTCTTCTTGTTCATGCCAAATTATCACTCTGACATCTTTTCAGCAATAATTGTTTTTGCTATGTGATGGTACCAGGGTTAGTATAATGCAGTTACAATATTTATTGCCACGAAAATGAAACTTTCGTCCACTGTCACATCTTATTCGCGATGACCAACTTACTTGCGTTGTACTCCAGCACTGATTTTGACAAATCCATATTTGATTTATCATGTGTATATGTGTATCTTTATATCTCCTCATTTGCCACTGGGTCCGAGTTAGAACTAAAGAGTAGGATTCACTATAACATATCACAAGTGGACGAACATATTGGGGTACATTCACAGCGTCGCCAATCGAATGAATATTTTTTGTCTGTTGAATTTGGTCAACCTCTATCCGTAATTTAATCGAACGTTCTATCACTCATCACGTCTCTCCTTCGTTTTTTCATTTACTATGTGGGTGTGGACATTCTCAGTCTCATGCGTCAACGTCAGATGATAAGCACACAATGGAATAAAACAGAATGTGACCGATATTCTTCGACGCAATACAATAAACAACAAACAACACGAGATTCAAGTTTAGTCGTCGTGACAATTTGTGGCAGCATGCGCCCGCGACTGAAAGAGAGAGAGAGACGGCGACGGAATGTGTGGGCGACAAATGTGAGCTGCGCCGTGTCAGCTAGCTCTTAGCAGACTAGTGGATTTGAAATCTGTTGAGAAGAGGATGGCACGGACTCCCGAGGGAGCGCAGCTTGACGACGATGGCACGGGGTGTGGCAGAGCTGTTTGTCGGAGAATTGTGGTTGGCCCGCAGGCGGAGCTACCCTTATATTGTATGGTGCTTCCCCCCCCCTCTGTACCACAGCATCCCTCATAAAGTAGAACACACAGTGGAGTGCGCTCTGGTGCAGAATAGAAAGCAGGAATGGAATTGGATTGACAAAGAGGGAGAGGCAGAGACAAGGACATAGACAACGGCTGAAACAAAGATAAAATAAAAGACTGGGAGCAGATAAAGAAAGAGAGGGAGAGAGAGAGAGAGAGAGAGGGAGAGAGGGAGAGAGAGGGAGAGAGAAAGAGTAAGTATATGTGTGTCCCAACTGTGGATGGACGTTTCTTGATGGCCCCGAACATACTTAGGAAGGTGGAAATAAGTATAAGATGACAAGTGAGGGAGTGGAAGTTGGTAGATGTCCATAAATTGTTCACTCAACTACGGAAATATATACGATGGATCGATTCAGGATTTCATCATCCAAGAGACAAATGTATTGATTCCTAAGGAACATAATCGAGATTTGAGTTATTATATGTTATTGAAATGTTTCAAGTTGATAAGGGTAGCACATCGATTTGAATGAGAGAATGAAGTTAATGATCGATGTGGGTGAGCGAATTATGTCACATTGTCTTCATATTCCTTCGACGAGGGATATTCCTTGCTAGTTAGAATTCGTGATAAAAAGTATATCATGTTCAAAATTTACTGAGGCGTAAGATTGATATATTAATTCATCGATTCTTAAAGCTGTTATTCTTCATCTCACTGAGGAGAGCTTTAAATGCGATGCGATATTGTTTATATGAAGGAAGGTGATCCCAATCAGAACTACTTCATCCTCGTTGGATATTCGTCTTATGTATGAAACCCATACATTATTTCTATGTTTTTTGCATCAATCGTCAAATTACACAGTTTCAATTTCATGATTAGAAGGCCATGGAATGAATCATCGTTATCTTCAGGCATTTTATTCACTCGTTATATTACAGTCAAATGTGTCATACTGGTCCCATACCAGTGAGAGTTCAAAGTGGGTCATATAATTGTTACCGAAACAAAAAAGAAAGCAGTCTTCATGACTTTATTGATGTAATTAGATATATATTTTTGCGATATAATCTCGCTAAAAAATTTCAGTAATCATTGTTTCACATTGATGCATTAAATATTTTTGGAGCGGTTGAAAAAATTCTATCACTGTTGGTATCTTGAAGGAAATACATTGTGACTACTACGATTCTGATGATGGAATCGATTCCTTGCATAACTCGAGAGCGGAATTTACGCTCATAAAATTCATGATAACTGGGTGTATAAGTTTAATTTGATCGAAATTAGCGCATTGGCTTTCATAATGGATCTTGAATGGATGCAAGATTCAGTTTCTTGTACAGCACATACCACATTTTTAAATAAGATGACTTTTCTCCGATTTCTAAATTCTTGCAGCATTTTTTCTGAGTGGAATTTCTTCATATTTGTATATGTAGATAATGTTCGTCGATTCGATCAATTGATTGTGACATCGAATTAAGATTTGGGAAATTTCTCCCGCTTGGGCGATTGAAATCGATCGAAAACCTTTTTGTGCAACGCTGGACATGTTTTCAAATCCGTTAAAGTCTTATCTAATTGAATTGGATTGAGGTTGGATTTAACAGTATGTAACAAACAATCGAACAGTAAAGTGTAACGTCTTTATCATGATTTCATCATTGTTCATCTCGTTTTGGATGACATAATGGGATGTAACATGGAACAAGGAAAACACTGAAGAATGCCAGTGTTGTTATTGCCATTGTATTTTCCGGATTCTCTCACACTGTATGTGAATTCCTATTAATTCGATATAATTTCATTTTCATTCATTGCTGTTGCGACGTAACGGTTTCTTGACTGACTTTAGAATTCTCCCTCGCTTTTCATAATTTTTTATCATTTTTTTTTCCATATCGGTTATATGTAAGCCCTGACAAACGTCACCACCTTGTTACGACACTTCATGAGTAGAACCGTTGCGGTTGAGGGCCTGATCCTGAGATTTATGTATAGATATATATGTGCATGTTTTTTTTCCGCTGGAGGTTTTGGTCTGACTATTGGACAGTTTGTTTGTGGCTTTTGGAAGAAAAATAAGAGTAGCTTCCACACGGGGAATGTGTCACTCCTTACTCATGTCCCAAAATTCCTTGATATATTTTTTAGGAATCCGCAAAAATATATCGAATATTTGAATTCTGAAATGTTGAAAGAACTGGGAATAAAAGTCAAGATGAAAACAATATACCATGTGATAATTCTCAGTCATGTTGCTATGGCATTTAATAATCGGTGGAGAAAAAGGAAAAAAATACCGCAACAAATTTTCATTGCACGTTATCGTCAATATATAATAATAACACGAGCATATGTATAAAGAGGCGGTGGTGCGGGTGTATTTTACACACCAAAGACATGTGTCGCGAGCAGTTATATCATTCTTTATTACTCACCAACGCATGTGTACCTAATCCCTCCCCCCTCATTCCTTACTCGCCCTCCGTCTCCCTCACCAATGGACGACATTTTTCCCTTCGCCTCTTGCTCCATCATTTCTTCCAATAATATTTGGTACTTGATTTACACCAGCATAAAACGTCGCGATATCACCATTCGCATTTCTTTCTCGCTCTCTCTTTCTCTCTTTTTATTTTCCTCGATTCATTTTATCGTCATTCTTTTCTTAGACAAGCCACGACATTGAAATTTATCGCGTCGAAACTCAGATAATAGTCTTCTCGATTCACCCAAGTGATTTATAAACGCAGAGAGTAAAAAAAATGAATAATCATAATGAAATCGATAAGAGTAACAATTGAATTCAAGATAAAAATGTATCGGATTTTTTTGTCTTATATTTGGTTATATAAATATGTAGATGTCGTTGTGACAGTGTATAAGTGGTGACGAGGGGATATAGCGTGTCCTAGAATTGACCACTCATTGAGTAGGGGGAATGACAGGGTGTGAAAATGAGAGAATATGGTATCAAAGGGTTGCTGAATTGAAAGTTCTGTAGACCTCCTACTCCGTGCACAACTTCTGACACGTAAAGTGACGATGTCGTAACGTTGAAGCTATACAGTTCAGCATAGCAGCGGCAACGCTGAGTCGGGGAGGCACGAAGCTATTAAACTGACAGAAACACTTGCCATCCCCTTGGTTTCCACTCCTCCTTCTTTCTCCGCAACCCTATGTATGAATAATATATTTATATATATTACTCGATCTCTTTTCAACATTATTGCTTGATACATGATGTGTCTTTTCTCGTCGTTGATGTTTATATATTTCTACGCTCACCGGCATTATTTATATTCTTCACGCCCCAAGTTGTCTCTTGTATATTTTGGTGCGAAGCGACATGCAAGGTGAAAAAGCGAGATTAAACGTAAAATGACAGTTTGACGAATGCACAGGATAATTATTATGTCGGTGATGTGACACAATTTTCTTTGATAATATTTGTGCAATAAGGAAGAAGTAATTGAGATGTGTCTCTCAATAAATCTCATGAATGGACGTGAGGAGAATACTGCAGCTGAGTGGAGAATAATATCCACTGGGAATTATTCAGTATGGATCATATACAGCAACTTGATGCATCATCAAAAACCGAAAGTCATACACAAATCTGAAGAAAACACTCGGGAGCATCTCATATCATAAAAAAGGTTCATCTTCAGTTTATCGGAGGTTGATAAATTGTTGCATTTAGATATCCATGCAATTGTATTTTCTTGTTCACTTAATCACTAAAAGTGAAATAATTATCATACTAAAGAAAGGTTCATCTTTTTGAAGAAAACTCGTATGCTCAGAATAGTTGTACAAATGTTATGGCTGAACGAATATATAAAATATTTGTCAAAGATGTATTCGTATTGTGTGAGAAACCTCTGCCGTTGTATGAACGAAGTGAAAAGACGACAAATCAATGCGCGTCGATGACGAAATTCTCTCAACGAAGTTTATTATAAGGAATTATGTATCATCCCATTGTGAACAAGATTTTCATTTGAAGGGATGATGAAAATCTATAAGGGGAGTAATTATGGATGCAGTCATTTACTTTTCGAAAACTTTGCGATAATGATTTTTTAATCGCCAAGTCTCAATGGCACTAAAAATCATTCTTTGTTATCAGCGAACCAGTTCGATGTAAATTCGGTGTAATAATGAGCGCTGTAATAATAAAGGAACAACTGAGTGATAATATGAAAGTTGGAAAATAATTATTGTTTTATAATAGAATGATGCTGATGGACTACAGCTATCGAAACGTTTGAAATGTATTTGAATAGTAAATAATGTCAATACGGATTGTGGGAAATTCGTAGTATGGAATGATCGAATATTTTGGAAACGAAAAGAGATGAAATGTCCAGCTGCGTTTCGTATAGTTCCTTCATCAGTATTCTTCATTACTAGAATCGAAAGATTCCTCTCTGCAATGAATTCATCTGTGATGACCGACTATATGAGAGACAATAATGTTTATACTATAAGTGTGAATATTTATTCATCATCCTGGTTTTCGCTCGTGTGATCAGGCAAATTGGAATAAATACTGATGATGGAATGAAAATTAGTGAAGAGAATAATAATTTTTCCTTCCTCATTCATGTCAATGATATTAATGGGTTCACGTTTGGAGAAGTTCGCAATTTTAATTTTCGTTTAATTCGTATTGATAATATGAAAAGTATAGGCAAACACTAACACAAAATCATTCTCTGAGAATTGGATTGTCCATTGGGAACGAATGAATAATCACTAACAATTGAATAACTCAATAGATTGTTACGACCATGCCTGAAGTAATGATACCATCAATTTACCGAGTGAAAAAAAAAAAACAATCAGCTCATTCCCTATTACAAGATCACCTGGTTGAAGATCAGAATCAAATGAGTCGAACATTCATATAGAATGTAGAACTTTGGCAGTTAAACCGTCGAATTGTAGACGCACAGGATAAATAAATGTGCTCGTAGTTATGAATGTATTTAAAGCAACAGCGAAGAAGTGTGCAAACGTTGAAGAGGAAACGTAGGAGAGGATATGACTCAATGTGAATAACAAAAACGGAGAATAAGCCGTTGGAGAATAATGAGACTGGTGAGTTGAGAGTGGCAGGGTCGCCTCATTGAATCCTTGAAAAATCACTCGAAGTCACTAAACAATCTCGACGCACTTGAGTTGGCCCACAACGCGCCGCAAATCTCGAGAAGTCGAGCACCGATGGCCGTGTGTGTCGTACAAGTCCCTTCGACCGCGGAGCACAAAGACAGAGAAAGAAGGCGCAATAGACAGAGGTAAGAAATAGAAGTACAAACAAAGACGGAGACTTTATAAATTTAAGGATCTAGAGACATATTCTATGTCTATATAATATAAAGTATGAATGGTCATGGCTTTCTCTCCCCTAAAAACACTCTCTGCTCATACGTACCTATACGATATATAGACATATATATAGACATATTTATATGTATGCATCACGTGCGCGTTGTTCTCTCATTCGCAAGCAGATGACTGCCGTTAACGGCCAAGCGAAGTCTATAATTTGTTCGAGTCGAATTCGTTTTTCTTACTCACTCTCACTCTTCCTCTCTCTCTCCCCCATCGTCTCTCTTGTTCTTTCTCACAGCATTTTTTTCATTCGGAATCGCCCTTTCTGTTGCTCCGATGTTCCTCCCATGCAGACTTCATACCGCGGTGCTTCCAAACTACTGCTAATGCGCTATAGTATTCAAAGAAAACGCGAAAGCAAAAGAAAAGAGTGAGAGGGAGATTGCACCCCGCCTATATGGAGGAACTTGAGACGCGATTGTTGTACGCCGCGTGTGTTCTCCGTTGAGTGTATTGTGCTTGTCATGCGCACCGGAAGTCACTGGAAAGCGATGAACTAACGGAAGAGCCGCGCGAGTACAAGACCCCGGGGGCCCTCCATATCCAAAGAAGAGCGCGTGAGCGTGTGAGCGCACGATCGTGCCAGCACCCCCCAAGGTGGTACGCCTCCCTTATACATGTTACGATGAAGCAGCTTGTGTCTTGCCCTCGTACTACCAATGTCCATATACCATCGAATACAAGACGTGCTGGCAAAACTAAATCGTAATGATCCCATCCGTTTTTTTCTTCGTGAGACGCGATGTCAACGGTTGTCGCGCGTCTGTCATATCATTTTTTTTTCTCACCCGTATTCTCTTTCTTTCTCCAATTGACTGCAGCGTTCTGACTGTAATTTTCCTCCCATCGACTCTTCGCGTATGTTGAAAACACCCACTGACGGATGATATTCTCATCCGGCAAACAGAGTATTCAACATGGAGCATGCGAAATGAAATGCAGGGTGAAAATTAAATATTAGTTGGTAAAATTACCACGAGTCGTAGATTTGAAAAAAAAAAAATGAAAGTCTATATGTAGTCGTATGAAAGTGATTTGTTTACGATATTATATTGAATGTGATTGCACACGCTCATTGGTAAAACTCGATGGTAATAAGAGAGAAAGGGTGGGTCAAAGAGAGAGAGAGAGAGAGCGCGAGGGAGACAAGGCAAGAGACAGAGAAAGAGAGACAACAGAGTGGGCCTGCACCGTTGCCATGATAGTGTACAAATATTGGTGTATTAACAATGCAGGCTAATTATGTTTTGGGTTCAGGCGTGCCTTCCCGAGTGCACACGCTCGCGGTCGACCGTACTAGTAGCGAATGGACGAATGAGTGTGATAGAGAAAGAATAAAAGAGCGAAGAGAGGGTTTGCCGCGCTCGGGCCAACTCCGCGCTTGCCCATTCGCTATTGTAAACCAGGCTTCAGCATACACCCTCAGGCTGGGTGCACTCGCCGTCAAATTAATTTTATCTCGTGTCCACATTAATATTAAATATCGCACGGCGGAGCTGGGCGCACGGCCAAGCACGTTGCATCTATATATGCCATAACCCACAGGGCTTTTCGCTTACTTTTGTTGTAAATGAGAAATTTTTGGTGTATGCCGATCGCACGCCTGCATATAGTCAAAATTATGTTACAAACTATATCACTCCTACTTTCAAATTCTATTATTACATTTGAGCAGAAACATTGAATCAATTTTTGTTGGATATATCAGTTTGTTAGTTGCAGATGCGGAATTTGAATTAAATTTGTTGGAAAAATATGATAAAACGGTTAGTTTATTCTGCAGAGGGTTTAATGAAGTTGAAGTATATGAAAATAGTCCGGTTGACTGAATCAGTTGAAGGAGACAATTTGATTTTCATTATCTAACGCCTGGGGGCTGTTTACGTCCACCCTCGAGTCCCAGTGAGCACCAAACGAGCAAGAGTCACAGAAGAACAAGATATCAATGGGAGAGTGAAAGGAGAGGGAAGACCGATGAGAGAGAAAGCCACAGGCAGTTCCACCCCTGTGGCTCACCCTTCGATGGCACCTCCAGTACCCGAAAGTCATAGAGTAGAAGAAAAAAAAAGTAAAAGTGAGATAGGAAATAGCAGATGTTTTCGAATGCCAGCCAACATCGTAATCTATGTTTCATAACATTGTAATTAAGGAGAAAAAATGAAATCTTTCAATTCGCTGTTGACGTCAGATACGTCGGCAACCCCTTTCTCACCCTCTTGACTCATTTTAGCGCGATGTTCTTCCATACTGAGCCCATATCAATTTATCATTTCAACATTGCCGATGAAAGATGAGAAAATAGATGATACGTAGATGAAACAAAGTTTTTCAATCTCTGTTGTTATTTTTTTTCTTTTCTTCCATTTTTCATATGATCCAAACAGAGGTAATACCACTTGAGATTAAATTTCTCTTATCAATTTAGTGAAAAGTATTCGGATGAATCTCTGAGATTGTGCACGCGTTATTGAAGGGTGTACGAATAAATCCAAAGCATTTATAAAATGAATCGAATCGACGCTCTTGGATCTCACGCGCTTGTCGTAAACAAAAGTCAACAATAGCCACTGGGGCGACTGACCGTTCCAACGTTTAAGGAGCCAGTCTCAACTGAATCCCTTCGGACCACTTTTCACAGGATCGTGAGGCTTTTGCGAGATAAAGGGAATTTAAAGTTTTAAATCAAGGCCAAGGGGTTGTTTCCTGCGCTACGGCATCTATATGTACAATGTGTGTAAGTATTTACACACATGTATGGATTCAAACGTATGAGTGCATGTGTAGATGTAACACAAACAAGTCTGAGAAACGATCAACAATATAAGGTTTTCAACCACGTCCTCTAGCACTTTGATACGATCAAACTGATTCCGTTTTTACACCAGTAAACTATGGAATTTTTATCGTTGCAATTGACGGAGTTTGCTTGGAACATTGGGAATGGAATCAAAAATTGCGAAATCACCCATCATGTTATTGAGCTGACATCATTTCGGTGAACGATGAACAACTCCCAGACTTCCATACAGTCAATTTTTAAGTAGGGCCGGCGGTGATGCGCAGCGTGTTATGCAACACGTAATATCATTTTGAATTCGTGGCAAAATTCATTTGTATACCGTATATTTACATTATTGAAAAATAATTTATGTATTTTCAACAATAATAAAACGTATAATTGAAATTTGCTTGAAATATCGAATTAATCATTCAATCAGTTGTTTTATGCATGAGGATTTATTTCAGAGAGAGTGGCCCAACATTTTTTCCCCATTTCCCAGTATGGTTACGGAATTTTTAACGTATTCATTGTTAGACTCATCAATAAATCTCGAGCTGCAATAAAATAATTCGGTCATGATGAAATAATGAAGTTGAGAAGTATAGTTTCTATCGATTAAACATCATTCTTTTCTCGACTGTGCAAGTTTCCAAATAAACGATAGGAAAATGGATGATTTTTTGTGAAAGATGTTAGGAAAAGAATCAATCCGTACTTTCCATCAGCCTGATGACGATTGTCGTTTGGATAGGAACATCCCTCATTCGGACAATCGACAATCGCTCCATGATCGTTCGCACAAAACTTCAGAGATAAGAGTGTTTAGATATCTCTGCAGTGATGTATATAATGCTCGTGCGATCATATGATCGAATGAAAAGAAAGAAGACGAGAGAAAAAAGGGAGAGTGTAAGAGTGAGATGAGAATGAAGAGGGGAGGGATGGAGACGGTATTCATAGTGGCCGGAAGAATAGAATCGTGATTCTATTCATATGGGGGATCGGAAAGGCGAAGTTGGATCCGTAAGTTATTATATATGTGTGTGTTTTTCGTGTGAGTGTGAAAGCTTGAAGAGAAATATGGAGGGATGTGATATATATGTAAGTTGTCAGAGACCAACGGAATGGAATATCTTGAATCTCCAACGGAATATATCCACAGTTGTGGAAGTCCAAAGAGGTAATTTATGGATAGCTTTACTCTGTAAATTTTCAAAAGACACGTTGATTTTTTATTTCGTCATTTGATATTCGCGCGAATAAGGGTTAAACTCATGTGACTCTGGGACAAACCGGGGAAGAAAAAATATTTTTTCTCATAATTTGTGATTCTTCAAAGTTTTCGGGAAAGAGTTAGGAAAGAGTTAGGGAGGGTGTCTTTCTGTAAAAAACAGAAACGTCGTTGACATTGGCGCGACACAAAAAAATTGAAAGGGTTGTTCAGCTTTTTCTTCATCTTTTTCAGATTGAAATTTTACCCTCCGACATTTGCGGTTAACCCGTCTTCTGTGCCTTTCATTCAGGCAGCTTTTGCTGTAAAAAAAACTGAAAATTGAAGGTAGACAGGATCAATTTCTACAAACAATCGTCAAATCAAACTATTGGAGAATGCCAAAAGCGTGAGAAATTGGTTGAATACTTGTTGTCATCGGTCCCATATTGTCAGAGACTGTGGACTCGGATGTTTGGGATGGTTGTGCGAGGGGTTGGGTAGGTAAACCATAAAAAATGTAGAAATGTGGAATAAGGCGGAAGCTGTAAATGAGAAGTGTGATGTTGTCATACGGGTTTGCAGTAGTTCCTTCTTTGGAAATTTTCATCACAAAACAATTTTGTTATAGTGTGACATTGGATGACTGTGTTGGTGAAGCCCCGGAATCGAGTAATGAGAACAATAAATAACTGATGGAAAACAAAGTGTTCGAAACTACAGACTTTTTCCCCCAATTCATCCCTCTCACAAATAGGGAGATTCAATTTCAACGTCAATCGCATGAATGATGACTGTTAAATGTGAATTAGGAAAATTCTCTAATATATTTGGAGAATAATATCGCGATGTCAAACTGTTTGGGTGAACTCTTGATTTTGATACATTGGATGGAAGAGATGGAAGTGTGTGCACACGTTACGCTTGCACACCTGCAAATGAAAGCTCGAACTTCTACAACAATTTTGAATCCGCGTGAGTTCTGGGCGTGAAACGCGGCTCAGTGTGTGCGCAGGACATCAAACGGCATGTCGGTTCCCTTTGATCAAGTTTCGACGCTCAGATGACTCGCTGGTCGCGCCAAACCGATTCGCATCGGCTCGTCAACCATGCGAACGTCAACGGCGAGTGATTATTCACCGATTAATGCGTCATGATTTACAACAATAATTTTTTCAGTGTTCGTACTGATAATTTATAGTGCGCTCCAATCCGAATTTGTTAAATCATATTTGTGCTTGATATGAAATCTATGGAGCGATGATGATTGGTTGAGAAGTTGAAAGAATCAATTCACTTGATGTTACTGACATTAATGTGCATATATATCTGTGCATATACATGGAGAGTAAACGGGGGAGGCAGATGGAACGAGAGGGAGAGAGTGATAAACAGACAGGGTCGCGGGCACATGTCGATCATAAGTCTGTAGAGATGTTAGTGACGTTAGTCGGGAAATTAATCGTCAACTACCAGTGAAAGATCAATACATGTGTGTATATATAAATCCGCATGATGATTCTCATTTGTTGAAGAATCTTCACTGACATCTTAAGAAACTATCATCTGTCTTCACGCCTCTTCAATAATCATGATATTAATCATTTTGCAGAGATGATTATTCCCTGGAGATATTCTGTGAATCGTATTGTTTTATGCCGAATTCAATCGTTATGCATGATTTGGAGATTATATTGGAATGACTGAACTACTCGACCTAAATTAAACTCCAATATTTAATCTGATTTTTCGGGGAGGATTACAATTGTTTTATAACAATATTTTTCATGGTAGCGAAAGATTTTAATGATTAGAACGGATACATCATCAAACAGAATGACACTCCTCAATTCAATCTTCACAATATATACTCATCTATATGCATCGAGTCTTGCTCTAGAATATTGCGGGAACATTTAGTGGATGAACAATTCACATTCAACTTACATTTGTGTATTGGTAAACTCAAAAACTGAGGCCCATCACGTTACACGTTTAAATATCCCTTCACTCTTATATCCTAATGGAACGAAGGAAGAGGGGCAGCCGTCTCCGAGAGCACTTGAGGGCGTGTAATTGCTAGAATCCACGACCCTGCAACTACACCGCATTAAGCTCGCACTATATATTAAGGCGTGTGAGTACGTACGAGGACGCACATATACAGGGTGTTTCATGGAATCCTAATTCTGTATAGTTCATTACACGACATATTGTGTTATCAATCCTATGTGACAACAACGCAGATCGATTTCGGAATGTTCGGTATTTCGGAATTCGATTCATGAGCAACATTCGGCAGATGAATGTTTAAAACTTCTGGAATATTTCAGGGTGAAAATTGTTTAATACGATATAATAAACGCGCGGCCACCCCCATACAGTTCAAGTGCCTATAGCTACACATTTATTCACCATCCAACGACCATCACCATTAGGCTTCGATAAAACGATGGGGTTAAACGACAAGCCACTATATGTAAAACGATATATCACCCCTTCTCTTTATCATTCACTTGGATGCTCTTTTCTTTTACGCCGTCCGACAGATGGCACCGCGTTTATAGACAAGGACCGGAGTTATTGTTTTGGAGGCCACGGTACTCTCGCAATTGAGTTGCTTTAATGAACAAACGAGTCGACAATCGGCCACTCGAGAATCCACACACACTCACACATACTCAAATAGTGAGATTACACGCGCACGCGGTGCCACATGTCCAAACATACGATTCCTCTTGTGCCTCCTTCTCTTCATCATTTTCTTTTTTTCTCGTCTCTTTTTTCACATTTCATTTCTCTCTGTCCATTCCAACCGATAGAAACAATTCAATTGTAGTACTGCGGGTTGCAATGCTACAAATAAATTGAACCTAATGGTTGCTTTGAGAGGTCTGATTGTCTTTCTATCCAATGCCTCGTAATCGTTGCCAATTGTTTTCGCCCTGCATGATCATATACATATGTTGAACTTATGTTTTCACTCGTTTTAAACTTATATAAACCCGTGGGTCACTTCAATATATCTATACATGTGTTTGTGTGTGTGTCAGTAGCTCGGTAAAATTATTACGAGCGGTCAAAACTCGGAAAGAAAACTCACAAACAGACCCGTTCTTTGTTTATGACTTTTACGATCGATCTAAGAAAAATATTCTATATGCGTTGTGAAATTATATTTATGTCTTGAGAACAGGACGAGCTTTCTTTTTTGATGCAGTGAAGATATATTTATGCTTTGGGCAAGAAGAGCACTGAAACCACGAAGACCCATACGGAGCGTCAAATGAGTGTAAAGGAAGATGTAAAAATATTCAGTTGGGATTTATATCGTCGTTATATGTCGGATTTTCACATTATTCCATGCATCAGTGGTATTTTTTTCAATGCAATGTGTCAGTAAATGAGACTTTAAAAGGAGAGATATATCTGAATGTGTGAAGTATTTTTCAATGCTGTTGGTGACATTGTTTGCGAATATGCTATAGGATTCGGAAAAGTCATGTGTAAATGGCACATTACACCAGGAGCGCACACGCATAGGCAGTGGTGGTGCGATAATATCGATATGAGACAAGGAGGGATATGTGGAGATGGGGGAGGCAGAAAAATTGGGAAAAAAATATCCGAGCATGTGCGTGTATCTGTGCGAATAAAGTATGAATGCTAAAATACAGATCGACACAAGTTGGAGAGCTACATCAAAATGTGTTCTCACCCCTCTAATGGATTTTACTCATTTTTCTCCCCTGACTTCGCGCGTATTGCACCCCATCGCTCGTCTCTCATTCTTCTTTCTCTTCATCCCACGAAACCAAATGACGTTGAACTATTCATGTATATGTGAAAAATATGACAATATTCAAACAGTTGAGGAAGAGGCGAGAATATTTATCAAAATTTCGCATCTTGGCAGTATAGAGAATTTGTGTGTCTCTATTTTCGCTTCGGCATCAGGTTTCTCATTGTTTTTCCCTGTAGATAGCTCAAAGTCATGTTAAGTGTGTAAACAAAACTCATTCATTGTGAGCAATAAACAATTTGCGCGTGGTCAATGGAATTTCTCCAGGAAAATTGACGTTTAGAAGTTCAACACATATTGAACAACGTCATGTGTACAGACATTTCCACATACGTTACTTCCGCCCTTTTTTCCTCAGTTATTCATATAGCAACTTTGTTGACAATCATAATAAAATATGATCAATTAAGTACAAAAGACTTATTCGAATCTGTTGGTGAAATGACTGTTTGTAAGTCGAATGTGTAAAATATATAAATCGCTTAGAGATGAATCTTTTCTGAGTAGTAATGAACAAAAACAGATTTCGGAATGAAATGAATTTTGTACACGAGTAACAAATATCATTCTCGGCTCTTTTAATGATTAAACGTAGTATCACTAGAATGAGTTCGATTTTCTAGTTAAGTGTTATCATTTGGAGTGTTTCTTCGAAAGATTCCATTCTGATGCGGCATTTGAATAATTTCAGGCTCGTGTAAGTATTCAATGTTATCATCAATCTTTGATCGTAGATATCCATGTGAATTGTATCATCAATTTGTCATGATTGATTATCTACCGGAAGAATAAAAGATTTTAACCGTGTGGAGATAATGTCGAGGTTGTACAAATCTGTATAAATAGAGCAGTGAATCAATCGAGCAATGATGAGACACAAATAATTGTGATGCACTTGGGATGACTTGATTCAACGAAAATCAATGATATTCATTTCTTCATCGTATTAATCGTTCCAAATCTTCCGTCACCGGCGATGAGACGAGGTTGATCAACATTTTAACTCTTTACAAAGATATCTTCACATCAGAATGTCCCTGATAAGCGTGTATGATTTCCGTGAATTATTTCCTGTTATTGTTGAGCTCCCCATTTATTTATGCTCTCTTTCATTCCCGTATTTTACTTCTCATCAGTTTATATCAATATTTTATTTCGATACGTATTGTTTGTTAATATGCTGGAGTGTGATCTCGAAAGTGTCTCTATTTATTCAATCATAATGAACAATACATGTGGGTTGTACTTACATTTCGCTTCAAACTTTCCATAGTTCGTTGATAACCCGAGCAGGTAACGCATATTCAAGTGCACCTTTGAACACAATCATCAACACACACGAGTCGATCATACGCGAACAATTAGTTAACTTATGAATATGTGTCCATACATTTGTACGTACAAATTTGAGCAAGGGCGAGTATTTACCAATCCTCGTGGATGGTAATATGTTCTCTCATCTTTTCTCGAACACGTTAACTAAGATATCATAAATGTCTAGCAAAGGGAATCGTCCGAATCCTCGAGTGAAATATTATCTTCAGCGTTCTTCGAAGGGTCTAAATAAATATTTAGAAATGTATACCTACTTGAGAGATGATCTCTTGCAATATACATATTAAGGATGTGTATATAGATATATTTAGTCGTAGTTTCTATGCATACGCGTGTGGTCTTGAAGTTTGGATGACCAAACTGATATGATATGACTTCACATTCGATCAACTTGAACACTGTTCATTATCTGGCCGTGTTGAATTACTTGAAATCTTTTTCGTGTGTGTCATAACGATTTCGGCAATTCATCGGATTGAGATAATACACAGCAATAAATTTTTTTTTATCATTTCATACGGGAAACAAATATGTTGACACCAACTTTCCTTGTGACAAATTATAATAGCGTGTAAATAAATTTTTCGAATATGAAAAATCTCTTATAGTTTGATTGTTATAACATCGAATATTTATCCTGTCACTTGTAGCATTCCAAATAGTGACTTCAAATGTATGAAATACAAAATAGTGATGTAGATAAGATGCACCTGTTTATGTCTATCTGTTTCATCGAGAAACATCTAGATATTCAATGATCAGAAGGGTGCTGAATGTGATGTTAGTCAAACCGAAACAATTGACATAGACAAGCATCGAGAGATAAGACAAGTTTGCGCGCGCAACATTTATTTTATCGTTGATCTATCAGTTTCTCACGTATGAAGCCATGCTCGTACATTTCAATACAGAGTTATATTACGAAGGGTCGTGTCATAGTCATATGCTGCATGATCATTAATTGCGCTGCATTGTCTTCAGAGTTTGTCCGACTTCTCTGGAAAATAATGGCATGATATGGAAGAAGAACAAAACGAACAGTTCAAAGGATTTATTGCCCATCAGTATTGGAAATTTAATTGTCCATTTTATTGAGCCCGAGTTCATCATGTATATTGTTTGATGGAATTGGTTGCAGTGGTGGGTTTCTACTGTGTTTGAGAGTCGTCGTTGTCCCAGAGGCATGAAATGGTTACTCGGGTTGCCTCTTCACGCGCAGTACGACCACTCTCCCTATATCCGAGTGTGGCATGTCGTACGTTCTTTATGGTGCAACATGACACTGGGATATAACCGAGTGTGCATGAGAAGGACAACCATCAAAGGGTTCCGAATAAATACCGCTTTTCTTTCTCATTTAACTTTCCTATTTGTCTCAAAAACAAAAATGTAGATATATGTAAATACGTACAAATATGATTCGTCGAAAGGACATAAACATTTAGTTATATATGAGAGTTGACGTGAAGGAAAGTCGTCTGGATAGAAATTGTTTGATCGATGCGGAGATTCACCTTGTACAGAGCAGGAAATTATGCGTCAGCCTGTCTCCGTAATGAAAGTGACGCACCATCAGCAACCTTTCCAGCACGCTATTATCTCCCATTATTCTGTTGATTGTGTTTCTCGGCTTGCGAGTCTCTACGAAGTGTTGGCACGTTTCCCGTACTCTCATATACACACGTCCTTATTTCTCTATTTAGGTCACTCAATTGGGCGTCTTTGATTTGAACATATCGAACGTGGTATTCGTTGGCTACTACTGATTTAGATGTACTACGCACACAATTCAATTTGAAATCAGTTTTTGAGGTATCATCTGCATGTGATGTCGACATCTGACGCGAATTTCATTCATTTATTCCATATTTGAAATGAATTTTTCATTCTATTTTCGAACATGTGAAAATTTATGTCATTTGTGACACCAATTCATCAACACTGGCAGTATAAAGCTGTACAAATCGATGCTTACGATATGAATTGTTTGAGATAGAAGTCAGTATTGTAGTAGGGAGAATCATTCGGTTAGAATTGGCTCACTTTAGTGTGCAACTCTACTTTCAACAGTAAATCCATTTTAATTTTCTATCTTTTTCAGATACAACCAAATTCCGGATCGAAAGTATCTGAATTTTGTGTGCGAATATATTGATAACAATCAAATATAACAACATGACTGGTAAAATTTACAAAAATATTACTCCTACTCATTTTTTTCATCACCTTCCAATATTGAAAAAATTTTCCTGCAATATTTCCTCCGTCAAATGACGAACATCATTCGCTAAGGATAATTTTTTGCTTCTGTAATTTTCTCATAATTTTCCAGAGACTAATCTGCTTGCACATTCCATTTCCGCATTTATTTACATTTCCTCCGCTTCAACATAACACCAATGAACATATTTTCTTCCTTTCCACTTTCCACCTAGGAAAGTTTCACAAACTCGGTCAATTCTGCATATCTTCTTTCTTTTAAGCACTCCCTTATTCACCTCCTGTTCCTACGATGAGCAATTGTACATGGCATAGCGCGTTACGGCAGCTCGCGTGCTAAGAACCGCCTGTTTTGCAACGTGAGTCTAATTGTCTGAGCAACTGAGCTGCAAAAAGATAGAGCATGGAAACGTACATGGTGTCAATTATTGGATTGCTTTGTGTGTTCCATGAATTCATGAATGAGTACCGATGGTGACTAAATTGAAATAGAACTTGAGGAAAATCAGAACATGCTTCAGGTAGCCCAACCTCTGCTTTCCGTATCTGCACAATTTGGAATAAATTTTTAATCATTCTGAACGTTTTTGAAGATTTTCGAAAGAATAAAACTCACAAACTGTTGAAAAAACTGTCCGAATCTGATGGATTCACATGTCTATTTAATTCGCCTATTGAAACCGAGCCCCTATTCACTCAACTTCTCGAGCTTTTTTCCCTTATTATTATCATTATTTTTTTCGTGTTACTTGTGCATTTCAGTGGAAAAGCTTTCGTGTTATTCTGTCCTTTGATGATAATCGTTCATATGATATATATGGATGTGTATATACATGCATATATTCGCCTCTATATGTTAGTCCATACGATTCACGCGAAGATTTTAATCCATCGTTTTCGCAAAGGAAGTAGAAGGGTGGCAACGGGGCCAAAGGGGAGGGGAAAAGCAGAGTCGAAGCATTTCAACGACAAACGGAGAGTCTCAAATCTCAACTCGCGTGCCGTTAGTGAAAAAAACCACCGTCCTCATTGCTGCTGCCACATCACAGATTGCGCGTGTTCGTGCATTCATATTTTAATGGGACATACTAGACGAGGTCAGATGCCAACGAGTAATCATACCCCACATTGCATGTGCAGCCTCACGGACAAACTTTTTTCTAGTTTGATGTCGGCATTATATGATGAGAATAGGGGTACGCCCACACGAGAGATCATCTTGTGAACCCCTATACAGTTATGAGTCCTATACTGAAAAGATGTATGTGTGAAAGCATTGAATTGTATTCATACAACACGTCAAGACTTTTTCTATATTCTCTCTGCAATTGTTGTGGAAGCAACTGCCAAATAATATAGAAGCCACGTGAGTAACAACGGAAGGCGCTCTCATACACATTCCGCATTCTCTGTCTATCCATCAATGGAGGAAGGCAAAAATTGAATGATGCTGGGCCCAAAATTTATTTCATCTACACTGCTGAAGTTTCGGAATAAAGTTCCCTTCATATGGACATCACAATGGTTTCAAGTGTGATAATTTTCATAAAAACTCGATTGAATTCCTATTGAGAGCAAGATCATTTTTCGTTCCTCCTTTTCTGAAGATAAACCTCTTGTCGGTTTCGATGAGGAGTTGGAAGTAGTTTATCGTCATGAGTTTCATGTAAAAATTTCCTGTTTCGGATATTTTGAACACAGATGAAGTTATAGATATTTTCATGTGATTGGTCAATAATATATCTGTGTATCACTCACTTCATGTATCTCTGTGCTCCATTATGACGCCACAATTGTTTGTTGGGAGTCGAAAACCAAAAGCGAGGTTTTCCCAGCGAGGGGGCCTGTATAGCATACGGCACGTGCCGTCAATATCGTATGGGCTATGCCAACACCCTGAGTAATCACACACCGTGGAGGCATTGCCATGACCCACGGTCGGTTGTTATTACCCCATCGTCTTTGTCTAGTCGTTTACATCGGAAATTTTGTTTGCCTCGTGCACCATAATAACATATAAATAGATGCAATTATTCTTTCTTACTCTTTATGAATAAAAGACAAACTGTATGGGTGTTGATTCTATAAAATTCAAAACTGGATTCCGGGATCGAGCAGAAATTCAGAATTTTATGATACTTTCATGCGAATGGGATCCAGAAAAGAGCAGAGCAATAAAATCTGGATTGATACGCAGCAGGAATTTTTTTTTCATAAAGTGGCGGGGTCACGGAGATTCATTTCCTCGATTATGACTGATGTACATACATTCAATAATCGCATTATGAGATTCGATAAAGTGAACGAGGTCGCAATGAAAGGGTGGATATCCAACATGTAACGCGCCGAAATTAGCAACTCATATCGATTTATCGCTTATGTGGGCGTTACGGAAACTCCCGTCAAACTTCCCGGCGTCAAATAAGTCCGTGTTCTTCTCGCGATTGTGCTGTAGATAGTGGAAATATTCCTGTTCCTATGCATGTTTAAAAAAAAAAGGGAAAAAATTGATATGTATCGGATAAATTCTCATGAGTTTGATTCACACGGTGTTTGGGCTGTGAAAAGTACAGAGATTGAATTTTGGTGGTAGAAATTTTATTCATGATGATAATATGTCAATAAAATCATAAAGCGCATACGACTGTGCATCTTCATTCTATTTTGCCTAAATGTTATGAGGAAGAGTCTCAGGTGTTGATTTAGAGATTCAAACAATAAATACATATAAACGAGAATTATGAAAGACAATGATTTTCAAGTGGACAGACTGACACTACGCGAGGATTTCAGTGAGATATTATCACTGATGCGAGCCTGAGTATGATTCTGGGAAACGAAAAAGAATGGGTATGGTTTTAATGGAATGATATGTTCTATTCCAACATCGTAGTTGATGAGAACCAACGTTGCAGGAAGCCGCTGTGGCTCCCTTCTCTAAATCAGCAATCGGAGCTCATGTTGGTTTTAGAATGTCAGTTTCAGCGGACATCATAGATACACTCGACTCTAAGAAAGGGTAAGATCATGTGCAAAATTTCATTTTTCACTCGAAGATACCCATGGCAGATTTGATGTTACAGTCCATATTTTTTTAATAGCGAATGTCAAACTGAAAAAATTTTTTTGTAGTGACTGTGTCATGGTACTGGATCCAAAATATGCGGCTCCCCATCGTGCTCCCTTCCTAACCCAAGTATACACAGATTTCATTATTATACATAATTGTGTATCCATCATTTCATTTTATTAGCCGTATTATCGTATTTGAATTCCAACAAGCTTTCATCATGTCAATTTCACTCTTATCATTTAAGCGGAGACGAAAAGAATATTCACAAAAATAATTCACAATTCCAGCCTTCATCTGTAGAAAGCATAGATCCGTAAGAAGAATATGCTCTCCCAAATAATAGATTAGGGGATGAAAGTAACTCAGATATGAAGAATGAATTTAATTATTGTATTCGACCACAATATTACAGATTGATCAAGTGAGATATGTTAAACAGGCACAAAACATTGGAACACTCGTTTGAAATTTGTTCAGGGACGGTATATTACATAAACAATATAGCGGCTGAACAATAAAGGGTCCATTAGAATGCTCGTGATCGACGAAAGTGGTCGGTTTAAAATGCGAGCCTGGTGTATATGGCTACTGGTGTTATCTCCAGTCGTGATCAGGAAGCAGAAATGCAAGAGTGAATGAAAAAAAAATCAGTTAAATCTGTTCCCGCCCAGAGAGGGTAAATATGTTCTGCTGCATCTGTTGTCACGCCCCCATATCTGCTTTCTCGGATGTACACATAGGCGGTGGTGATGCAACAAGGAAGAAGGAGAGAGTGAGGGTAGAAGGATGCGAAAAGTTATATAGACGTGCAAACTTGCATTGAAACTTTTTTCTGGTCTTGTTTTCAGAGGCTATGGAGGAAGGGTATAAATGTTTTATTACTTAATCATATTCCGACTGGGTCGCAGTCAGATGGAAATGGGAGAGTCAAAAAAAATGACATAATGCTTGGGCGTGGGCAGCTAGGGTACATTGGCCGGATCATTGTCCTTAGACGATTATTCATGACGCGATGCGCACACGTGGACGTTAATGATGCAGTGAGCGGGCTGAAATGATTGTTAATAAATCATCGAAATATTTCCAAATACTTTTGACGATAAAAAGTACATATCTCAATTATTCGATGTGATTCGTGTGTTTATCTTATGAGAATATATGGACACACTATAAGTATGATCTGTTCGTTTAACTATTCGTTGTAGAATTGCAATGATAGTGGAGTAAAATAATCAATTACGTTGTTCCAGAGTAGTCATGCAGTTTTGTGGAGGTTGGCATTTGGTAGATATCAATCAATTGATGTAGGAAGATGAACTTGGCAATGAATAGTTCGTGAATTCGAAGAAATAGAACGAGTGAGTGTTGATGCTTCAATACAGTATTGAGCAATTATTTTCAGGTTCCCTGACACCATTTGGACGCATTATACAAATTAATAGGGAATATTGAACTTGAAAGATCTAAATTTGCATCAATGTTCAGTAGGAAGAAAGGATAGGAAATGTCTAACATGCGTTAATGAAGAAAAAATGAGCCAAGTGGTGATGCTGTGATTTGATAGAACCGAAATTCAAGATTTTACTAATGATCACATTGGTTATTGTTTGCGCATTGTGTTTCCCGTCCGAACTCCACTAGGCAATTGATGACTCTACTATGGACAAAACGCATATTCACAACAAATTGTGAAATCCTTGGCTTTCATTCATTAAGAAATTATGATTCCAGTTTCTTGGTCTGTAATACCAATAGAAAAAATTCTCATCTGTGACAACGCATCATACTATTTCGGAATCTTATAAATTCCGATTTAAGTACGTTACAAATTGAAGAATCCACAATCTAGATGCGCATAGTTCAAATTTCGCATGCATCTCAAAAAAATAGTTGAACAACGAACTGAGAAATTCGACAAATGTATGAATTATTATCGATTCACTCCTGCCGAATTTCTATTGATAGTTTTCGCATTCATTTGATCACTTGATCACTCAAAAAAGGATTCTAACGGGTTTTCAAAATGTTGATTACCGAAATGATATTCATAAATTGACTCATCACATTGATGAAGAATTGATAACCCAATGAAAAAATCGCATCGGAATCAGCTCATTCGCAAGTTGCATTTTCATTAACATCACTATTTCTCTTCCCCGGCAAAAAATGCGCTAAAAGCTCACAATTAGTCGGTGAGAATGTCAATTTATGGCCATACAGATCTGCATGGTTCATTGGAAATAGAGACGCGCCTGAGAGGAGACAGGAGTGTTGAGGGAGAGTTAATAGAAAATAGACGAAAAAGGCTATGGGAGCATTGACGCGAGAACCACCGTGACAAAAGGGCTGAGGCATCCCCAACTATAGTCGGCTCATTGTCGTGAAGCCAGTCAGCTACGTGTATAACAAAACATACACACTCATGCACATGTGCATTTGTATGTGTTTGTGTGTGTGGATATATATGTGTATGTATTGGTTGATATGTTTTTCGACCTCACTCGTAGCCGCATTCTCATTTACGCCTCTGTGTAGAACCTCCTGATACACCTAGTATTAAGCAAGTTGGTGTATGTGCGTGTGCGCACATGAACGCAAAGGGAAAGAGACCCACACATAACACCATATATATATAACTACATTAGGGGTCGCAACCTTCCCCAAATAGCACGCGCCAGCTGGCTCATTGTTAAATTACTGTCCAACCGATATCTGCGCTTTCACATGCGTAGGATTGCTATTTTCAAAAGTTGCAAATATATTTTGTTTATCGTTCGATGTAATCTAATTCAATCGATGTATCCTCTTGTCAGGAGAGTAACGTGTTTTGTCAGATTTTCTCCATACACAGAACTGCATTTCATTGTCGACCATAGTTTTTGCGGTTTAAAGTTCCTGATGGTGTTTGATATTTCGCGTATAGGGAGATATATTATATAGTTGATGAGGGAGATGGGACACAATATGTTCCCATGGGGTTGACGCGCCAATGTAGAGATCATCCTCTAATGTATTTACTCGGGGTGTAACGCGGACAGACCCATCAGCGGGGGTCGGGGTGAGATTTGTCACCATGTATATATACATGAGCTGATGTTTCGTGTTATACATGAACCAACATTGTATTACTATTGTCATCCGAGCTGAAAGATTAAGCTAATTTCACACATGTCCGCCTGCTTTGGGCCCATTCAACGATTCATCTCATCCCAGAGGGGAAGGGCCGCAAAATAGCACGCGTGATATATGAAACTATGTCATGTTCGTATAGATATATGTATATAATATGCCAGACATAATGATACGACTTACTCAGAACAATGTCTCATGACATTTCATTCAACTATCATCCAATATGTCATTCGAAACATTTAAAGTTTGGTATTGTAGGATGAAGTTACCTAAATTTATTTGTCTTTTATTATGTCTGATGCGACAAAACTGGAACATCCTCTCCATATTCACGTCATAATGTCCTGACTGGGCTTTACTCGAGAGTCATTTACCTTATCCTTTCGAGGATCTCGGAGATTGTTTCGCAATTATATATTTTGTAATTGCGAAATACTCGCCACAGTTTTTTCCACATTGCTACTATACTCAATCTGACCAAAATGAACGAACTTGAGATTAGAATTACTCCAACGACACTAATAGTGAGAAGGGATCGGCCGCGAGTTATTTCTATTTGTAATGACTCATTTGTCGTGAGGTTACGAGGCCTGACATTTCAAACCGTTCGTTTGGTGCATATGACACATTCAATTCTCAATGAACGGAATCACTGTTAATACATCATGTGCAATGAAGACGAAAATGAAAACATGTGATATTGGGATGGGATATTCAAGAAAAAAAAGGGAAGAATTCCAGTAGAGAATTTCAATTATTCTGCGATCGTGCAGGTGAGATTCATTCGATTCATCATTTATTCCTCATATATCATCAGATGCCAAAATTGATGTTACACCATCATCACAAATGAATCATGTGTTGCAGTTGATTGTGCTATGTAACACTTTTCAAATCATTCATTTACAGCCGCACCACTTTAGTCCAGTCGACACTTCAAAATGAAAGACCCATCTCAGAATTTGGTGCAAATTTGAAGGAAGGTATATGAAGTCATCGACAAATACCCTCTGAAATAAAAAAAAATCACCCTAAAGGTTGACGAAAAAAAAAAATGAAAACATAACCCCAAACACATTTTTTGCAAAAATTGTTATGTAAGAAGTAGTACTCGCAGTTCGCAAAGACATCTCATTAATCTTACATGAAACAGTACTTTAAACACTTCTGATTCGGTTGTGACAATACTACTACTTGAAGTTCATGATAAGATTTGTGAAAAATTGTGTATCCTCAATCCAGAGACATCAGATTCGAACCGTAGAGGTTATTGTTAAGGTTGCACCAAAACCTTCCGGAAGTATCAGAGATACTGATAGATAACATGGAAATGTGAATTATATTACATAAGAGCCGAAAAGGAACATCTGTTTGACTTTGAAACGCACGATTACTCGCAGGATCTAGTGAGAGACACTATATTTGCTCCCATTCGAGGGTTCGAACCCGCCCACATCCTTTTGAGTTTACAATTACGCAATGTTTCTCAGCATGTGTCGTTCGAGGATGAACGCACATGTGTCACTTACCGTTCAATTATGTGAAATGTGTTTATAGGCATAGTTTCAATTTTTTCCCACCTTCAAGCCACTCCCCCAAAACTTCCCACTCTCAGGCTTTTATCGTCATCACCACTTCGTGAAATCGTGTATCACTGAACTTGCATTTTCCCAGTCGAAGTATTGTCAACACTTCTCACACTCTTCTGTTTTGTTGGTTCCATCATACAAAATGAATAGTTAGGCATTATGGGGTGAATGGAGAGTATCTACAATACTTTTGTTGAGTATTAAAGATGCTCAACAGCTTTTCAGTTTGCGGTGGATTTGAATGAGGCAAATTGGAAATCGAAAGAAAGTTACATGCGTGCTATTGAATATTGGTTCTTCATTTGGGGTTCAAGGATCTTTGTCTTTAGGTGCTCACAATAGACGCGGTGTTGTCGTGGTGGTCTCTGACGTTGTACAATACATCGAAGCCTTCACAGTATTCTCGGAATTGATTCGTTCCCCAAAGGACTCCTCATCTCCGGACGTATAAAACCAAAAAGTAAAATAAATAAATGTATACATTTGATTGTGAGAACAGTGAAATGTTCTTCGTTACGAAATGTTTTGGACACTCAATATAATTAAATAGCACGCGCTGTCCATATACATTCTGTTTTTATAGTAAAGAAGGAAGAGGCGTGTAATAGGAATATGCGGTCCTGGTGATTCCTCACCGACCTTTGACCTGCACACATCAGGGTAGAAGTAAACAGTCCCTCATGCTCCCTCTTTCTCACACGAACTTACCCTCTGTCACTTCTTTCTGTTCTTTACCTCTCACGCATTCACTTTCGTCTTTGGTGCTTATAAAAACCGAGACGAACTGATGGGAAGAGATGTGAAGTGTGTAGAGACGATCGTTCGGCGAGTCGAGTCTCGTGTCATTTGACACAGTCCTAAACTCAATTCGCGCCGCACACTCTCCTTCATTTCTTTTTGTCTCGTTTTCTCATAAGCGAGGAACAAACGAACGGCAAGAAGAAGATGTAAAGAAAGAAATAGGTGGTGGTAGAGTAGGAGAAGACGGCGAAGGCGGTGGAAGAGGTGGATGAGGAGGAAGAGGAGAAAGAGGAGAAAATATATATTGTAGAGTTGGAGAATATGAAGAGAGACAACCGAGGGTTCCCATGCAACGGATGAATGTACGCTGCGAATCTTATGGTTAGATAAACTTTTGTGTGACGACGAAATGGCCCGTGGGAGTGGGTAATAGACAGAGAAAAAAAACTCGGTAATATATGAGTGAGAAAAGGAAGCATAGTACAAGCCGCGGATATTCGAGACCTCGCTAATGCCTGAGAATATATTTCATATAGATAATTCTCCTTTCATTCAGCTCTATGTGCAGCATCAATGAAAAAAATTATTTTCCGTCCATCCGGGGTATTCTCACATTTCGGGTTGTGAATACCATTTTTTCTCTGCTCCATTTGTGTCTGGTTCCTCTTGAAAACGCACTCACAGTAATTTATCGGATAGATTAGATAATTTCATCAAGCGTTCGGATATTTGAGGAATTATTTTCAGATTGAACAAAAAAGTGAGCGCAGTTTTAGAACGTCATCGAAAGATTCGTATTCGAACTTCAACCAAGGTTGATTTTTCTAAACGTTTTTTCATCATGAAATCAACAATGTTGCTCACGAATATACAAAACGCATGTCAGAACTATTTTGTTCCTTGACATTGCTTTGATATTTGTAGTCGTACATTGTTTCGAGAGCTCTGATAAAAATTGATGGCGCATTAAACCAAGTGACACATTATTTTTGTTTTCATTCTTAAATTCGAAACTCTTTACTGGTGAAGTAATACAACTCTTTCTTCCTCCTATTCTGTCTTGCATTCTCCCTCATTTTCCCCCATTCAAAATAAAATAGACGCAACAGAGTGGTGTGTACGTGCTTCAAGACGACAACACATCACCTAACGTCTCTGTGTTTGCACATGACTTTTCTCGACGCTCCAAGTACTTCACCATAAAATATATCGTATATACACCTAATGGCACCCATGCAACTCGAGATGGTGCAAAGACGAGTCCAAAAATATCCATTTGCTTCAACCGAGCTCATATGAAGGGGAAGAATAAGAGACGGCGAAAGAACAAAATGCATTTGTGGCAATGAACTTATTGAAAGACTATGTGCGATAGTGAGTAATTCTTACAGATGCGTACGCTAAAGATTTTTGCACACAAAAGTTTACTTCGAACTCGTTCCTATCTGTATCGATATATGTGTCATCCGTCAACATTGACTCCTAGATATTTTGAAAGCTAACGATTGATTTTGCCACACATGTGAATAAATACGTCTGAAGGATAGCCAGAATGAACTCAATTCTTCAATAACCAGATGAGCAGTTACATATTCTTGGAATAATATTCTCATTCCAAGCAATTAGATATCCTGCTTTCCTTCGACCTTCAGAAATTCAATTGGTCGCAGTTTCTCGTCATTCGTTGAAAGTTTGTTTTTCAGACGGGCTCTGCATAATCTATGACACAAATTCACTTGAGCTAAATCAGCAATTCGATAACCACTGTTTTGCTTTCATATTACATCGGTTCGTTCTTTTTTCACGTGAACTAATCAAGATTATCATCGAACATTCCTTAAAAGTTGTATGCGTTATCACCTACAACTATTCTCAGTGGTGATGCAAATGGAAAGTTTCTCTATTGATCATAGTCTGATATACAGAATGGAATTTGGACAAATAATTTACATTGATACGTTCATGGACGTAGACGTGTGGTCACTTACATTCTCTTTTTTTTCTTCATCATCAATTAGAGACAAACGAAATAACCGTTCAATCATAATGAATACGGGTATGACGTTTCGTGCCTAAAAAATTTGATTGTGCCAGAGTTCAACCAAATTACCGACACTTTTCAGTCCAACAACAAATGCAATGAAATTGCTGATCTCGTTCCAAGAATTTCATCTCACATGTGGGAGTTTTGTTGGGAGGCAAGATACTTCATATTATATCAAATCAATCAGAATTTCATTATAGATCACGTCAATACCTGAGGCTGCATGAGTTACTTTATTGTCTACTGGATTCAAATTCCATTGAATCCTATTGGAAAAAGGCCAGTACTCGTGTAGTCTCAATCAGCTTCCTGCCATTAATTTCGTCAATGATGTTCATCAATATTCATTATTTGTGTTTAATGAACACAGATGTGATCGTCACATTTTAAATATAATCCGGGATGTTTGTGAGAATCTATGGATTCATCCGAGAACTAAATTAACAACACGCGCGGGATGGATTTTTTTCGATACGTGATTTGGCGCAAATCGATCACTCGGGGAATCCGCCATGTGGCAGAGAAAACTGGATGAGAGTAGAAATAGAGTTATTGATGAAAGAATTCACTCATTATAAGTATTTGCATAAATTCGTAGCATTTTTTTTCTCGCTCTGCATCAACTGTTACTTCATTGTCGGGATTCAAATATAATTCTATGGCAGCGTATTGAAATTATCAAATGTTTGAAGACGAGACAATGCGTTCACCATCGCCACGACTCTGTCTCTCGTTCGTTGTGAAACAATTTGCTAAAATTTCGATATTCTAGGCGAACGCTATTTTTATAAAGATATTGAATAGGATGATTTGGATATTTGTTCAGATTGCAAAGACCACTCAACACTTTTTCGACCATCTTTTTGCCATATTGTAACCGGTGATCATATTAGTTACTTAATGATACCTTCGTTCGCATAATTTGATTGTTGTGAATTCACTGTAGACGTATATGGAGCAGAAATATTGAAATCAACTCACCAATGTCTTTTCAATTCGGAACATGAGTATATGCGGATAGAGTTATCAATCAAACAAAAACTAATAATATCATTGCACGAACACCTGTCCACATAGCACATCTATAAATCCCAATATATATTTTTCAATTAATTCTGTCGGTGATTCACAATCTTATCATCAGCACGGTAAATTCACTTGGATTACAGATCAAACTTTCCTGTCGCGATTGTCAATCACTTTTTACCTATTTTTTCTCACGAATAAAAATTATTTTTCAACAATATACTTCGTCGGAGATGATCACATTGTCAATTGTTATCAACGCATTAGTTCTGTGATAAGACTATCCTGGAAACAAACCAACTAACGATTTGGAAATTGACACAATCCCTTAATGGAACAGAAGGAAAAAAAACAATTCACCATCCGCACTGAGTATTATTCTATTCGCAATACTACACTACTTATTATGTTAGGTACATGACCATGCTACATTTTTAGCGACGCGAGTATGAGTTTGCGAGAAATCTCACATGTACATATTCATGTATATCAAGGATATTAGTTTCGTGGAAACCACAACAGACATACCCAAAGACACTACACGTCAAAAGCTTGTGAGGTTTTTGATGAGTTGCCCATACATTAATATGTAGAATGTAATAAGAATTAACATTTTACGATAGTGGCGAAACAGATTATGAAGGTAGCAATCGACGCATGCAGCGCCGCAACCGGCTACTTAATTACAACTTCACATCACTATATTCAGAGTATTGTCTTGTTTAGTTACGAGTCATAATTATGAAAGAATATTGGGTGAATCAACATGAATGGGTCTACTTAAACACCAACAACGTTACTCACATGTTCCTTCTCAACAAGTGTGCATATATCAATTGGTGAACGTTTACATGAGTCGTGTGAATTATTTATGAATTCAACTCAAATTTCATCCGACCAAATCCATTTAGTCGACATATTTTTCTGCAATCGAAATTGCGTTGTTTATTACAGTCATACGTCACCTTTGAAGCTATTCTGATGCAGTTTTTACAGTAAAATTTCAAAAATGTTCCAATAGACTTCTAGCAAGATAAAAGAACATCGTAATCGCATTAACATAACCAAACGACTGTTCGACCCCCTCTGTAACGATGCGATGTAACGAACCAAGTTTGGCAAGGCGATTTTTGCGATATATACATATCATTTGACGCAAGTAACAAGAGTTTCTTCCCCATGTATTCATCCTTTCTCCCCGAAGAAATAGTTATCTGCGTCTATGTAATAGAAATTTTAATCATTGGTCGTATAGCAAAGCGACAAAAGAGGCCAATGTAACGCTCGTTAAATTCACATCGATAAATCATCTATCGGTTATGTCTAAACACAATCTAGAATCCAATAACACAATTCGAGGACGCTATTATCAAAGTCCGAGCACGATCAGGCAGGGAGAAGGAGATGATGGATATGCACATAGAAATAGAATAAAATAAAAAATATAATAAAATCAGACAAAAATATTACAAATGAACGGCGTACTATCAAATCAATTCATGTCAACTAGCATTTTACTTGTCACAGGCCTCTCCACCCATCGGGAAAAAAAGCTCGCACTCACCGAATAACAATGATAATAATGATTATGATAATAATAATGATTTTAATAAGAAAAAAAAATCTGTAGTACTAATTCGCGTGTGAGATAACGATTGCAAGGGGGGCAATGTTGTGTGTGCTATCGTTCAAATGGTCTCCGTCGAGTCATGACGTATATATCTGTAATAATAAGAGTGGGAGGCATAGAGCACGCGCGACAGCGGCAGGGAAAGGCCACACTGTCGACTTATTCCTTTGGTTGAGTGTACAACCAGTGCCAAGGAGATGTTATCATTGCTTCGCCACCATACCCCCTGGGACTTCTAACTAACCTTCCACTCTCTCCACCGCCGCTCTTTGACCACCATACCCTGATGACAATATCGCGTGGCGACTGAGATAACCGCTCGTGTCATTCCTACATCGAATACCACTTTTCTTGACTTTACCATTCACATGTTCTCCGCACTCGATCCCACAAACTGCCAACCCACTTGGACACCCCTTTTCCTGTCATATCACTCGTACCCTCGTTTTATCAGACCAAGAGAAAGTGAGATTTCAATCGCGACAATATCGTCACGGACTTTTATTTTCTATGTATATAACGTCGTGTGTATTGATGATAATAATATTCGAGTGATGTAAATAGTTGGGGATGGAGAAGTAAGAAAAAAAAATATATGGAATAATTATTCGATTCATGAGAACTATACAAATGGGATATTATCAATTTGACGTGGGGAATTAAAGCTGAAGTTGTCCACTTGCCATAAATATATCTATGGGTTTTATATACGTATAAATATGTAGATATATACATGTTGACTCCAAAAATGACGCTGTGGGGAATGAGAATCGTAAAGCAATGTTGGGCACGCAAGGCGCAAGCTACCCAACTACATTTATACCTTCGCTCTCTCATTTATCCCCCTCATACAATATCTATATATATATTACACTCATTCGCTGGGACACTCGGCAGTCAACGTTGACACACAAGAGTTCCTGCGCATGACAATTGTTGTATGAAGCTGAGTGTGTCATCAGCCATACTGATTTAACGAAATCATATAGAGTTAAATTATTCGGACATGTGCGTTGGCCAACCATCACTTTTGTTTCATTCTGCGTTACGGGCTCATGTATAGCATATTGTTCAATGATAGCACTGTTAAATGAAATTGATTTGGATACCGTCTGATCGAAACGCCTGGAGGTTTATGATGCGAACACATCCAC
This sequence comes from Meteorus sp. PSUC_FEM 10030008, assembly GCA_018881525.1. Taxonomy (NCBI): domain Eukaryota; kingdom Metazoa; phylum Arthropoda; class Insecta; order Hymenoptera; family Braconidae; genus Meteorus; species Meteorus sp. PSUC_FEM 10030008. The sequence continues at coordinate 25,787 of JABMBR010011738.1, read as the reverse complement.
ATGTATTTCCGACGATTGATTTGTTGGATTGCAAGCGATGCGGTCAGAACTTCCTGGAGATACAATTGGATGGATGACTCTGATGAACTGGTGATTGCCCGAAGTACTTGATTATATATTGATGCATACGCATCACAAAATATCGGATCAACGAATTGTTTTTTCTGAGAATATCTTTGCTGAGGATGAGAACAAATGATTACATGGACGAGAGACCATACTGGAGATGACACAGATATGTCATCTGTTCTTCATTTATGTTCAATATTTACTGAATCATTTTATGATGTTTTACCTCAGAATGTCGACTGGGACATGAAACCTGCAGAGGATGTGACACTACAAGTAAATTCATTCCATTTTTAATCATTGAAAGAACAACAAATAAATTTTTCTTGGACGGAGTTAAAGGAAAAAAATAATTGGAGTTAGGCGAAAATATTCAGTACAATTAGTCGGGTAGAATAAATTCAATGCGTCTTCTATACATCGGATTGGACATTGATTGCTCATTGCGGACGAATGATTGTGCCCAGTTGCTCGAGAAAACAAATGACAAGCGCGTGAAAACACTGGGTAATTGCTGTACAGACCCATGGAGTCTCAACCATGAACGGTATATAAAAGAACCGACGGAAGACTAGGTAGAATTGTTTGTCAATGTTATGCGGAGGGGACGTGAGGTCTTGGTACGACCGATTGTTCTTTCCAATTGTTTATTGAGTCTGCGAACGTTCTGCCATTCGGGAGAACATATTGTAAGCATCATAAAAATTTTAACCGCAAGTCGATCACATTCTTCGATTATTGTTGCTTACAATTATGCAAATGAAAAATTAGGTGGAAAGAGACATTTTTTCTTCAATCACTGCAAAGCGGTGTAAAACAAAACAGTAGGGAAATGACCTTTCACCTCCCTATATGGTGGAAGTGCATGTGAATGACACTATCGCACTTAAGATTAACATTGGGCCTATATCAATATCAAGTATCAATTTCATTCCAGACGAGACGTGGACCAAATCCTCAAGTCTCAGGTGTAGCATCAGTAGCATATGGGGATCTAATTACATCGTGCACGTGCCATTAATTTTCCAAGGTCACAAATTAATAATATGCGATATGTATACTCTGCCAAATCTGTAATGTCATCAATTTTGAGATGGATATTTTACTTTCGTGGACGTGTAAGTATCTCAATAGCTCATTGAATCGTGCAATCAGCGAACCGTGTTATATGCCCACATGTCGTTGTAACACTGGCTTGGATCAACGCTAAGGCGAATCTGCGAGACAGAATTGCTATTTTCAGGGAATCACAATGAATATTCATTATCAGTGAGCAATGAAATCTTATCAAAGCGACAATCTCCATACGCATTCGCGCACAAGGTGTACGTTGATTTCGAAAGACGATTTCATATGTGATGTGAGATTATCTTTCATTACATTCTCTAACACAATTTTCAATCGTTGATTATCATACTTTCCCATCCCCAAACGTGGAGCATAAAAGTAGCACATATGCAATGGTGCTGCTAGTATATTCGAATCAGGCTCGTATGAGACATTTTTCGATAGTATTTGTAATTTTCGTATTGTGTGATGGTTTTCAGCGCCTCATTGGAACAGTTTTCAGGAAAATTTCACTGAGGACATACATCCGCGAATCACAAAGAATATTTGCACTTGAAACAAGCATAAATTTATATTCCAATTCCGAATAAAATTTTGAAAAGTTGAAAATTTTCATGAAACAAAAGGGGAAGCTAAACGTTGTGTGATGTTGCAATTCATTCAGATCTCACGAGGCGAAGGAAAAATATTCCGTAAGTTTGGAAACGACTTGTTTATAACGACCTGATGATAATGGTACCTAACAATGGGAAAGAACCTCCCATATAAGCACTGTAGTATAATCATCAAATTCATACTCTCGAAATTCCTACGTGTTAAAAGTGAATGCAAATACTCATGATAGATGGATGGAAATGGAAACCTACAAGTGTAATCGATCTCAAATCTGACGTACTTGATTTTCAGTTGTAGTGTGATTTGTGCGTCATGAGGTAATTTCATTCCCATTTGTAATTTCCAATGTATAATATCAAATCAAAATAGAGAGATAATGAATCGAACACAATTTCCAATCACACTCAACTGACAATGATATATGCAACTACTTCAAAATCTTCCAATCTTTCGAGGTTTCAAGCGTGAGCACAAAGCAACGGAGCAAAAAAAGACAACGACGTGTATATACCGAGGGCGGAAGCAGGTTTCATCTCGTCAGAGAAAAGTTCATGAGAACTCTTCTTGATTGGAATCGTCGAGTTGGTCCAAGGAGAATCAGACAAGTACCCACACATGAATAAACACATGAATAAACACATGAATAATATATATGTATGTATGAGCGGCGTGGCAGTTACGGGGATTGAAATTCATACACACATATACATACATATACACGAATTCTAGACGGATTCTTGAAGAGCAAAACGAGAGAACTGTGACCTACCTCAGGATCATCCGATCTATTCAAGACTCCTTACATTCATACGTTCCTTTTTTTTCGCAGGATGCGAGACAAAGGGCCGTGATGAAACAGAGACGGCCGTTTATGCCTCATTCCCTCAAAAACCAATGTGATCGTGTTGTATTTGTCTTTTACTAGCTTTGTCTTCCCGCAAAATCGGACTTCCGGAGCAGTGCGACTCGATGCGATATTATGAATAGGATGATGTGACCCATTCAATGGTAGGGAGATATCACGTCCATTGTTTTCTCCTCTCTTCAATCGCCCCCATTTATTTTTCTTTCAATATATTTGTTGAAATAAATTTTTCGTTAGAGTTTTACATGAGTCTATTTTATTTAGGTAAATACGTACTTGACATTTTTATCATGTCAATTTTGAATATCTGACTGTTGATGCGCTCGTGGGCGTGTATCACTCAGCCCGTGACAGTGGGACAAGAAATGAGTGCGCGAATGATGCGACACCAACTGGTAGACAAGATAGAGGGAAAAAGGGAAACGTGCGCACATGGGATACGTCAGTTCTATATGTACACAAATACGTGTATAGATGTTAGATATATATGTAACTGATGCGCGAGTGCTGCTCCGCCTCTTTTCTCACTTGGTCATGAACGCGCCCATCCGCGCGCGAGCCACTTTAGTCTTTCGCGTCGGGGGGAGTTCAGATATCGCTCGATCTTCTTTATGCACTTTATATTTTGCATACACTGCACTCGTCCCCTTAATTCTTGCCCGACAATGTATGAGGATGCGCAAGTATTATTCACGACAAGTAACCATGACAGTTGTTCACCGATCATTCTCAGGTGAAATAGACACACAGTAAAAATAATGAAAGTTGCACTTAAAAACAAAAAAAATTACTTAATCCTAGAAAGTGATCTTATGTACTGAAATTGATTATTGAATAACTTGAATGTTTGGTATAGCTCACCCTGACCGAGTTTTCGCGCCACAGGTTTGGACCTCATTGCTCGTAGGCTGGCAAACTAACTTGGAAATAAAACACTAATGGTAGATGCGATGATCCACCAAGCCATATACAGTTGACTGATTGTATCCAGTCGTCACGAATTTTCTCTTCTCTTATAAACTCAACCGTTTTTTTGAATTGTTTATCAGTCGAATTTTACTCAGCATCCATAACTAATGAATAGATAACAAATTTTCACAGTTAAAAACAAAACACGAATCGATGAGTGGGAGGATATAGATAATCATCGTGCTAGATGAGCGGTTGGTTGGTTATTGGTTCGCGTGTGTCTCCCCGAATCTGTCCTCTGACAGAAGAGGTTATCCTGTCCTCCGCGCGTAGCCTCACGACGTAGTCGTCCTCCACCGACGCCGCTACGCCGCGTCGCCTCCTCTTCCTCCCACCTTGAGCATCACCACCTCCCTCTTCATGTGTCTGCGTAGTGGATAACCCCTTCCACACCAACGTCGTCGTCAACGGTGTAGTCGTCGTCGCCGCCGCCGTCGTCGTTGTCGTGTGGCGGCGTTCCCCCCCAGATTGCAACCAACGACGTTGTCGTTGTCGCCGTCGTCGTCGTCTTTTCTCTGCCTCCTCATAAGCCCCTACTCTTACGCGGCCCTATTTCCCCACCTGTGCGAGTAGAGCCGCGATCAGACGACGGGGGTGATGGTTCCACCTCCCCACCATACTCGACATCACGCTCGCTGTCCACCAATGATCAGCCGCTGTCTCCGTTAGGTGCGTCTCATTCCCTTTCTCCCCTTCCAATCATCCTATTTCTTTCTTTTACATCCACGTTTTTCTGCCCACTCTCCTCCAAATCCGCGCCACCGTATTTTCTCTCACCTTCTTTTCACCACCCGCTGTCTCCCGCAAGTGTCGAGCGAGGATGGGACAATTCGATTTTTCGCCGCACCGAGCATAACTTTGCACACCCGACCACACTCGACGAGGGTCGATGTCGATCGACTAATTGTTTCGACTTCACCTGTGTATATGTTTATACACAATTTGTTTGCAGGTATACACATTCATATGCTCCATCTCTTGAATGTACATGTATTTCAATGCATAGAAATGTTATCAGATGATGTGGGTGAGTGTACGACTACGCTGACTGTAGACGAGAAAGGGACACACCGTTTTTTCCACCTCGAGTTTGTCGCCAATACTGACGACGCGACCCTTCTCGAATATCGATTCCACCGCTCGTTTATATACGCGTAGTCTTACCGAGGTAAGACTGGCACCCCTAAATAGTCGAGTGCGTGCCTTACTCATTCGCTGAGTATGGGGCGATGTGCTTCATAAAATAATTTCCGCAAGAGCCCCATTACATACGCAAACCGTCTTACTGTTAGACTTCAACTGAGCGGGCATGGTGTACTTGGAAGAAAAATATGAATGCATGGTACGATTCAGATGATCATTCTACATCATTTCAATTTCAGCTCATTGAATTGTATTGTGATATTTCAGTTACACGATGGAAATCAATCATGTGGTGATCTACATGGGATTTCATATTCACCCGATGAATTTCAGTTGTGAAATCAAATACAGATCGACATGTACGTGAACTCGAGGATATATTGCTTGTGGATACTATCGCGTGTCTAGCAGTGATTTACCTCACTACACTCTCCTGATCGGATTCAGCGCGTCTTGTGTAACTTCGGACGCGGCGCAATACATCGTGTTCCTCCTCCTTCTCACTCGCATATGCGTCCCTTACGACTCTAAGACGGGCCCCGACGGTGATATGGCTCTTCTGTGGACAACAACTATGCTCTATACTAAAGCAATCAGAATACATCATGCATACATATGATGCAATGCACACCCCTTCAAGCGCAACTTGCTCAGCTCCGCCCTGCAACAAATTCGATTTGATTTGTTGAGTTGACGAGTTTTTTCTTCTTTTAACCTTAACCTCTTATGGGTACGCATTTCTTCTATCTCCTACAGACTTGTAGTTTGGATCGAATCATCTTCACCAAAATTATTCTCTTCTTTTTCGAAAACCTGGATAGATAGTACTATTTGAGAGAGATAGCCGTGGGAAAATTGATCGTACTTGATTGAGCCCCAAATTATGCCCGAAGCACATATGTTCCTGCAATAATTGGACAACTCTTTTCATTATGCTATATCTATGCCGAAGTAAGTCGACAGTATGGTAAACAGAGCCCATTTAGTGAACTGGAATTCAGATTCAATGAATCAAGCATTTACAGATGAATCTTGCTTTAGAAGGATCCACCCGATGTGAAAGCTTTCAAACCACTTTTCTATCATATTCTCTTACACGTGTTGTTTCTGAAAATGATTCGTATTGGGCTCAGTCGAGATTTTGTTATTATTTTTTAGTGTCAATATTATCACGCATCTGCACCTTGAGTGGCTCATCAGTACCATGATTGATCTTCTTGAACATCTGAAAATTTCGTTAATCTAGCGAATATATTCAACGTACTGGAATCATCACCAGTTTCGTACAAGTTTCCTTAACAGAACTTGTATCACATGAAACTTGTGATGAAAATTCGAGCCAATCGTCTACACTACATGGCGTTAGAAGTAAGTAATTGATGATATGACTCAAAGTTCCGTCGATATTGTTCATACAATTTCTAGATTGGAGATGAACTTGGGTCATATAAGGTAATAGTCATCTAACGGAATTATTTCGCATGATGCTTCGATGTTTCGTTCAATTATTGATGAGTTTCAACAACATAAATCAATAATAGACTACAAATAACATAGACTGAGAGAGATGAACTTCATGAATACCATCTGCCGTGATGTATTCCCACTTTTATGCTTTGATAATTTCTGACTGGTTTCTAATTTCACATGGAGGAGAGGATCGCGGTGGTGTCTATATTGTTTTCTTCAAAGTCTAGTTAAAGCCCCTTCATTGGAGTCAAACTCCTGTTTCACAGTACTGGTATTTGTAGCTTTCGTCACAGCTATTCGAGCATCTTGAAGATCATTTGATATGATTTGAATGAATTGAATTGGATCAAATAGAAATGGTAGGATTATAGAAGATAGCATCCATGGTTTTATAAGATTTACGATTGATCATGATACAATTATGTCCACAGTGGCATCAGTAGATGTACAGAGATTGGATTATGTTCGAACGGCAGCTCACATACAGCAATGGAATATATAGTGTGGTCATTCACACAAGGAAAGAATAAATTGATACTTCACACACTGTATAAATTTACTTATTTTTATGCTTTTATGAAACATTAGTCATAACAATAACCAATCGTTGTTCTCTAAGTAAGCGATGTGGCTGACGATCTTACAGTATTCATACAAGTTGTCAATTATGTCCCTATTGAACGTATGCAAGTTGAAGGAAAGTTGAATAAAGACTCGTGGAAGTCATAGGAATAATGTTGTCTTAATCGTAAGTATATTGGATAATATTCGAGAAGTAATTGTGGCACATTCGAATAAAGAAAAATCAATGTCACGAACAGCCCAATGAGTGCAAGTGAAAGAAGAATCTGTTATATAGCCGGACAAACTTTAGAAACTAGTTGTGCCACATGTACGTTGCAACTGACTGACAATGGCAGATTGTTCCAACATGAAAAAGACAAGGTGGATTCGTTCGGTCCCCAAGATCTAGAATTAGGAAAAATTTCGAAGTTGGGGTGTGATATTGGGTGATGTGGTGGCGCTATTCTTTGCAATGCATCGATTTCCAGTTAATTGCACATTACCCACAAATTGAATCATAGTAGCATATTACCATTATGAATATACTCGATTCGGATGAGTCGATGGAAATAGGTTCCCTAAAAACTTTGACTTCGCGTTGTTAATTCTAAGCAATCGAATTAAACCACAGAAAAATGTTGAACGTTTCATTATTACCATAAAAACAACTGAATCTACTCATGAAAAATTAGTTGGAACATCGTTTGATGGAGAAAAGATTTGTGTGATGAGTAATTGAATATATACTATTTAGAATGGACTGTGGTTGGTAAGAGGTGTGATATATTGAACGGATGTAGGAGAGTTTGATGTTGCAGTCATCGGTGTGAAATAGTAATGCAATTGGCAAAGCCTTGCGTCCTAATGATGATGATGATAATGAGTGACATATTTTTACCACAGTATGACTGTTTACACAACAAAATGTCTAGTGGCTTCGTTGATGTCACCAAAGCAAAACCAGCAATGATGAAGATGCATGTGACAAAGTCGAAGTAATGGAATATTTTCTCATGCTGCATTGTTCCATTGTTATCCGTTTGTGCATTGCATATAGAACAGTGTGTTGTTGAATAGTATCTTTTTGTGTATCAGAGGTTACTATGAAGAAGCGCAGTCCAGTCATGAATTTCCTTTTACAAACCATCGTATTGAGTTTTGGGATGCAGGGTTTACATTACTGTTTCAGTGTTAACCGCAGAAACTTCCAGCCCCATTGTTTTGGGTTATGTATAATGTTGGTGACACGATAGTTGATTCAAGTTAATGCGTGTGAGTTTCACTACACTGCGAAAGTGTGGACTCCCAACACCTCAACATCTACATTTTTCACTGAGCAATCATGAGATACAAGTAAATGAAAAATGATTCGTGTCATATTTATACGAGACTTATCAACATTTTTATTCGAGATATCTAGAAAACTTTCAAATATTGAACTTGACTATCAAAAACCTCCAATTCTGTGTTGAACTTCATACGCATTCTTCGCCATCTGCATGTGCCATTACTGATCGCAAAGGAATCGTTGTTGGTTTAACATGAATTTGATGGAATATATTCGAAACAGAAAGATGAAATTTTCTTCCAATTCAGCACACGGCTTTGCTCGAGAGCGTGTACAGTATCGGTACATGCATTATCTATGTGTAGTGTATTCAAGCATATGATGATCAACTGAGAATTATCTAAATTCTGGTAATGATGTAGATCATCAGAATGATGTCCGTTTCACAGACGCGTGTTCTCCCTATCAAATTCGTCGAATGTGTTCGGGTTGTCCGGAGCGCTATCGAATTTCAAGAGATTCAAATCTTTCGATTGTCCAAGGATATCACAGAACAGTTGTTTCCAACCACAATCACAGTATACAACATCTACCCTTTGTGACAATATGGAATTTGGTATCCATATATGCACAATCATTGACACTTGACAGAAATATTGGTATTTCATTTCATTTCCGTACGATGAGTCGACATAGTTGCTGGTGCGCGCACGTCAACGAACAGTCTTATGCATATGGATAATACAATTAAAATGTAGAAGCCTGCCCTAGTACGCGCATATACACACGTACTCACCAAGTCTTTCAACAACTCGGACGTGGCTGAACTTGTACAAACCAACAACGTGTTTAGTTATACTTTCAGTCGCCAATACTCCATTTAAGATCTTCCATCACTGATTTTCGCCTATCACGAGTATAATCGTAAATCTATGAATTGCTCATCATTGAAGATAGGTAAAAAAATAAACGCCATATGTATACATCATCTTTTAAGACATCAAAGGTTTTGTACTCAGTAGTCACAATCATCGCACTTAGTGAATTCACGATTTCATGTAGCGCGTACATTTTTTCCATCGTTGGCATATTTCGATCATGATTTCCAATACCATAAAACATGCGTATAGAAATTGAGTTTGAAGTCTATTATTGTGATGAGCTTCGTCCACCGCCCTCACTCCGGTATAACTTTCGGCCACGTTTTTGTTAGCTGACACCCGTTTCATCTACTCGTTCTCTCACTTGCCTCGTATTCGTATTATTGTGCTTGAATATATATGTATTCAAAAAAGTAATGTGTGGTTTTATATTTACATACATGAACTGGTCTGAAGTGAGCTGCACGATTTTCTTCGCGCTTCTTTCACAATATGCATCATGATACGCATACAAACTCACGTATTCTGTTTAAAGAGTGTGTATGATAGAGTACGTGCACGAAGAGGAGAATGAAAGGAGAGAAAGAGGAGCGGTGACGTTGTACGCACTGACTTGGTAAAGCATCGCATTTTCAAATGGATGTGGCTTTGTGTATGCCATAACGGGTGACGCGCATACAGGCGTGAAGCAGGTGAGCAAGAAAGAAGACATGAGAAAGGAGAAGAAGACGAAGAAGAAAAAGGCGAAGAGAAAAGCAAAAGGAGGAAGAGTGTAGTGAGAGAAGAAAGAGGAGATGGAGGGTAAAGCATGATGGCGTTCGTAAAAACAACGGAAAGGAGTGCTCGGGCGTGTCACACTCTCTGCCTCCTGTATTAACCTATGCACGTGCACACGCGTCTCGATCGAAACGACTTGGAAGTCATTGTTATGCCAAATAAAAAGTATCATGAATATATCGTGGAGACTTGTGTAAAATTTTGTAATTGCTCTTGTCCCGTTCACGTATGTGGTGCGTCGAAATTGCAGGAAATATGGGGAAGCGTATTCGTATCGGTCTCGGAAGGAATTCTGAATGGTCCTCTCTTCGAATGAATACACCGATCACGTGACATGTCGTCTCCAGTATAAAAAATGATGGAAGTATCAATTCTCTGAAGATTCATTTCTCATATCTGTAACTTGTACACGACATATTTCTTATTGGACTCTGGATGATATACGGGTTCGAAGTTAGCAAGTCCTGTTGATCAATATGCGTCCAATGTATTTATGAAAAGCCTGTTATCTACAGAAACAATCAGAGAATTCCAAAATGATGCCGCATATAAAAAAAAAGGTAATTTCGTGCGATGGACAAAAGTGGGTGACTTATTGTAGAAGAGTAAATAAATGTATGGCGAACAAGGAGGTGAAGGGATAGAATGCGAGGGAATGAGTCGTTAACGGATGACGTATATTAGGGATACTCTGGTCGAGTGGGGTACCCTAGAATTCGAGGCCCTCCCCATCCTGTACGGGCTATAAAAACCACTCGTTTTTCTAGTCGACCCTCAACCAAAAGACCGATTTCCCCTCTTCGTCCCGCTATCGATCCACAAAGAAGAATATGTTCGAAGCAGTTACATTTCTACGACGTTTTCCTTCTCTTATTCGGTAGTATATGTATTCGATGACCCTCTTCGTTTCACTACTTCTTCATGTGTACAAACACTTACCTATATATAAATCTTAATTCTCATAACCACTTGCGGCTCCACATCGCGAACATTTCCTCTCCGGTTGAATAATCACAGTCACTTAAATTCTTTCTCTCTCTTCACTTCTATTCAATATTGTGATATTGACTATGGCTATCAATATTAGTCAGGAGTCTCGGTCAGAGGGCGAGGGACGAATCATTGATGATGATTCCGGAAACTTCGCTGCGGTTATCACCATCACTAAATTATAAGAACAGCATCAGCTAATTGGAAATGCAATGTTCATGCTCATGATGAAATTATTGTAGGAAAATTTAGTAAATAACAGGTATGGTGGGTTATTTGTCATGATACCAAGCGAAGCCCGGTCGATTGAGATTTTGCGATTGCGAAAATCAATAGATTTGGATCAATAATGGAATGCGATTGATGTGAAACTAAACTAACATCGAACACAGTTTATCAAAGATGTTACAACAACATCATCATGGCATGGATAAATTTCTCATGTTAGGAAAAGATAGTCAGTAACATCTGAAGCATGGACTTGGCATTGATAAAAATTCTGTTCAAATTAGGGTTGGTCGAATATGAGAGTGATCAAAAGCTGATGACACTTGTAGTAAGTCGATTATTTGATGAATGAAATACTCAAGTTCGATACGAGATCTATGTTGGTAGATCATTGGGACTTCGAATGAAATTTTCGCAAGTTTTTGGTTTTCTTTGCGAGTAAGATTTATTTACAATCTTAAGATACATGTGAAAAACAATTCTAACAGTTCTGATGATTAATTTAGTTAACGAGCTTGATCTTTTAGCTGCTCATTGAAAATATAAACGAGTGATGGCAAGGTAAATATGGAGGGATTCATCTCATTTCTCTTTTGGCGACTTGATAGTTACACTTACAAAAGTAACATCTTGAATAATGTGGTGAATCTCATTATATAATCACGAACGATTAGTACTCATCTTTTTTCTTATTTTATGCTTCCTCCAACTCATTACTTTTGAGTTGATTCGCGACATGATACATGTGAGATATTCTAATACATTACAACTCTCGAATCTTATTCTATCGATCCGAAGAGATATCAGAATGAATTTTCCATCGGCGATCACATTTAGAAATATCATCGGTGATTTCAGTAAAAAATATTCATATCTATTGTTGTGGTTTCGGTGAGTAAATGTTTTTCAATGGGTGGTTTCATACATAGTGCAAATGATGAAAGTTATTTTTCATTTTCGTTAAATTCCAGGTGGTATATAGGACGTATTCGTTGACAATAGGTGCAAATCTAAAGGTGAGAACTTTTGCAATACGAGTGAAATTCATCATCAGGATAATATCTGGTGTTGACTATTTTATATTTCACAGCGCAACTGTCATGTATATATCATTATCATGAGTTGTGCAGAGGAATCTTCCCTGATGCCGAACAAATCTGACTAACTCAGTGGTGTTATGTACACAAAAACAAAACGTCTGAAATCAATATATCAATAAACAATTGATAACTCATCGAAGTTCTAGGAATTATATGAAGGGATGAATAGGTTATCTCGGGTCGAAAATGTATTATTGGTCTTTACTATTTTCATTCTATAGTTGCATATTCATCAGAGCTACATGACTTGAAATCAGTAAAGGAACCCTGCATTCCATACAAATCAATGAGATTCCAGTATGGATAATTGAAATTGTTTCAACTCGCAGAGAATTTCAACAAACTACAAGGTATGCCAAATCGCATAACTGTTGATGATTCCAGTTTATCATTTACACAATACCATTGTCGAAGAGCAATTTGTTATCAGACAATGTTATTATGCAAAAACATATGCAGCTATCTTCCCTTTGCTCAGTAACAACATTAAACAGCGATATGGTCACCAAATTAGTTCGCATGTTACGATGAGGCGGTCTCTTATGGCTACATCATTCTCCAAGCATGCAAACTTGAAGAGTTGAATCGCCGCAGTATCCACACGTATACCCGGGGAAGTAGGTGGGAGAGCGGGTGAAAGAGGGAGTCATACGAGCAAACGTGCAGAAGCCAATGAAAGATCTCGCGAACATATAGGTTGTGCTATAATTGCACCACGTACATATATGTACTCTGATGTAGTGCAGTATCGTTATATATTACACAGACATACTCATATTGCTTCATAACGATGATTGCTGATATGACATGCGACCTTCTTGGATATGTAGTTGGCGCACGACATCGCAGTGCAAAGACAGAGCTTCCGCTAAACTCAGACTTGTTGTACGAATATAAGGATAGTCTTGCGAAATGGAAGTATGAATTTCATTTGCCATTACTTTTCCGTAAGTGTATTCGTTGTGCGACATCTTCAAATGCAATTGAAGAAGAATTCGTTGGTTTTATTGACAAGGAACTAGCAGTATTAACGTCATGAACCACTGAAAAGAATAGAAACTAATTATTTTTTTGTGTCTTTCTGTCAGAAAGGGAAGTAAAGATATAGGAGAAATGTTATCGATGATCTGAGACATTGCAGAAAAGGGGAATAATTTCTTTTCCTCCGCAATTTTATGCTTCCAGGAAGTCGTAGAACTGACACGGAAACGCCACTGTGAAAGAAATTTCTCCTCATCAGCGGTGAAGTGCAAAAATTCCTGCGAAACTCACGAAAGCACTCAATATTTTTCACGAATTCTTGTCAATGAACTCTTAATACATGATATGATGATGACGAATAGTCTTCATAGTTCGTTAGTTGGATGCATGCAACGTGGGTACAAAAGGAACATTAATTCAATCAGATTCTGTACAATTCCGCTTTGGGGTATACCTCAATTCATCCCCTTTTCGAATTCTCGGAATATATCTGCACTGTTGATATAAGTCGACTCGAAGCCGTAAAGACATTATATACTAAGTATGTATGAGGTCTTTCAGATCGAAATCGTTTATTCTGGAAATGCAAATCGTTTAATTAATGCCAAGTAGACTAACAAACGAAAAGGTAGGGAACATGCATTCATAAGAGTGAAGATAACGGGTTGATTGATGTTCTTACTCCTGCTTGTTACTGTTTTTTCTCCGTCTGATATCTTTCAACAATGAATGCAATGCAAGTCTTGTATTCATAAAAAAACTATTCATGTGCATGCTTGTGCATATTCTTGCACAAATACAGGCGGTGAGCAGGTCAATACGATGAACCAGATCACAATGGCATCACATAATCAAACTCGATGAGGCAGACCGAATCTAATTCAGCCTTCGTTCACTTAATCTATTATAACTTTTGCGAATCACATTGAAATTACGTGAAACCTCCATAAAGACTGGACGAGCCTGAGTTGTTTTGTCTGTCTCATAGATCGTGCACGATCCATTACATAAATGTTTCTGATTGGTTTTCGCCGCTGTATGTTCTACTATCTCATCGATACCACCACTCCAGAAATTTTTTATGAGTGTCATTCGTTTCGAACTAGATAATAGAGATAGCACTTCGAGAGAATTGCACTGTTTGTCTGCAACTCATCCATTCAGTGATGTAACTCTACAAATCATGTGTGCTAATCGCGCAACAGATTATGCATATCTCGTATCGGAAACTATACATTCTACAACAACGTGTTCAACTGAATAACATGAGACCTTTTGTATTGAAGGTGACTGAAATTATGGAGTTGAAATATCATGGTATGAAATGGTTCATTGCCATATATAATTAGAAAAAGATTTGGATATAGTTTTATAGCTGATGAATTTATTATTATGTCGTGATATTGATATATGCACACGAGATAATGTTTGCAGGCATCAGAAATTGAAGGTTTGATCATTCGGACGAGACGTTGGATGATTGCAAGCGTGGACTCAATCCTACTAGCAGTCCTATCAGATTTTATCTGGATTTGTTTTGTTCTTCAATCGGTTACTTGAGTCACGTTGGTTGATCATTATTCCTATGCCATTGCTTCATTAAGCACCTGTCAGGTGCGTTTGATTGAAATTCGAATTGCATTATTCCCATTGTGCCCAGCTCTGTTGTGTGTAAACAGAATATTCATTCACGAAATATTTTCAAAGAAAAGTGAATTTTTGGTCTACGTATCTTCATCACGATACTCATTTTTACTTATGTTAGTTATTCAATTTGATGATAAAACAATTTTTCTTCCATATGGATAAAGGATCATCTAAAACGAAGAACCCCATTTCATACGATCGATGTACCAAATGTATTTAGGAACATTCGAGATCATCTAATGGAAAGTTTTTTGTTATTTCAAATCCAATGACGAGTTCCACTCAAAAGCAATCTGATTAAAGATGATTGTGCATTCATACGCGAGAACAAACAGACATGTGACAGTGGCTCCATTCGAAATTAGAGTGTTCTTCGGGGGTGAATTGGCTTCAACAATTATGCAATCGATCGACATCTGAACATCATGAAATAGTCAACAGATCGAGTTCAATGAGATCAACCCTTAGATATCCCACAAAATTTCATCAATTCTTGTATATATTTTCGACCAGCAGTCTCAATTAGTGTCATCTATTCGTTAATTGATGAATTATTAGCATGTTGCCTCATAAAATAAGAATGATATAATTCAATATTATTTCTCATGCCAATGACCGCATTTGTCGATGTTTGATATTTTTTTCAATGTTTATAATATTATAATAAAGATAGAGAATTAGTTGTCATCAAACTGATAGTGTAATAGTACTACTTGTAGAAAACTCCGAATTAAATAACGCTTATTTTTTATCTTCTTCCCATAACAGCGTGAAAACCATCTGACAAACTACGAACTATTGAATTATTGATCATTCACATCTGGGTAAAGCAGTAGCATGTCGTTGTGTGCACTGTAACCGTGGATGATTCTAGCATATGTCGTCATGGAAGTCATCGATTTCACAGAGATTCAATCGTCCATATGGTAACTTCCGTTTAGTTTGGAAGAATTTCGTGTATTAAGACATCACTTATTTTACCTTGTCGGAGAGAGTCAATCAGTGCTCAACTTCCGCCTCATATCATTTTTCGGTGAATACATTTGAGGCAAAAAAAAACGAATAAACTCGACTCCGGTACCAACAACCACTTGTGAATTATGTAATTGACCTGCAACCCCACGGATATTCATCAATATCTTCATATGTCATTCTAAATGTTTTCATTTGTGATCGGACTATAGGAATTAAAATTTAGTACCTGTTGAGAGTGAGAAAATTAAAAAATAAGATCGAAAAGGATTATATGAAGAAGTTCGCAGTTTTCGCAGAATATTAAAGATAATGAAAGAATGTCAACATGTAAATCTCTCTGCAGTTTCCAAGCGACATTTTTGCATCCATTATCACAATTCTTTACATCAGCCTTCAGCAATTGTTGTGACACGAGACGATGACTGTGTCAATATAATGATCATGGATGACAATCGACAGTTTATTCAAATTCCCAGTTGAAATTTCATATTGTTTGGTTTTGAATGTCATACTCATATTCTTATTCACATAATTAGCTCAATCATCAGTCAAAAGACTACATGCACTCATACCTTAGCTTTGCTTCAACACTGTTATTTCTTGAAACTTTCAGTAGACAATATAAATCCGAAATATGTCATCGAAGTACATTATATCAGAACTACGAAGATCGTTGTCAGAGATGCTATGACCTCATCCGATCAGTGCAGTTTAACAATAACATAACTAACTGAATCTATATTGGGCTCCTTTGAACGTTCATCAATATTGGAACACACGAGAATAAAATGTATATTTGACTCCGATCGATGTTCGGGAAAGTTGACTGATAGAGCGTTAGATTGATGGACATATTGACGGATATTCATCCGTGACGCAATTTATAATACAACCTTTGAACCCAGTTAAATTGTTTCATATACTATCTGAATGATGCTATACGCATAGGGCTTCAGAAGTACATAGTTCAATAAATTCTGAACTTATGTAAATCAATGCGGTGACATCCACTTCAGACTAATTGAGTACTCACAGGTGCATTGATGTATACAAATTGACTTCCTGTGATCAATTCCATCGTTGGGATGCTGAGCACGTCATGATGTGATGTTCGTTGATAGAAATATGATTGACATATGGATCCGGAAAAATATATGAGCTTGAGATGAAATCTTGGAGAATCATCAACTTCATACATCCTCGAAGTTGATGGTATCAAGATAGGACAATTGAAATATTTCATTCAAATTTTATAGAGAAATGTTCTCATTAGATGAGATACGATTGACCATAGATTGAAAAAAAGGAAACCCATTGACATGAAAAGTTGATGAAAATATGTATTCCTGCTGTTACTATTACGATGCTTGATCGTTTCCCCATCTACCTTGCAATAAAGACGACAGGGAGCTGCAGGGTAATTTGATTGGATCAATTGTTCTATGCAATTGATGTGGAATTAAATAATCTTCCCTATTACAATATGGAATTTCTACTTTCCAATCAGCCAGGTAAAAGAGCTCCTTTTTTTTTACAATCCTCGTTATTCAAAGAAACCTCAAACCTGGAGATAGATCTTCATCCCAAAAAGGATGCGTATGACGTGGTGGCGGATGGTGGAGTCAATGCCTCCACCTTCTATTAACATAACACCTCTGGGTAAAAAGCGATTGAGGTGATACTGGTGAATTACCCGAAATATCTTCTCATACAGACCAATTCAATTGAATGCGCATAGAGATATGTCGACGGAATTCTCTATCAATGTGATAAGTGGTAACTCCTATACATTTGGCAATGTTTATGAATGTGAATATTCACATGGTACGTTATTGCACATAGATCGAATGAATGTGATGAAAGGATTTATATAAATGTGAGCATGTGTACGTGTATCAGAGTGCGCTGGATAGCTAAAATCGGAACGAGTAAGTTGAGTGGGACGAGTGTATGACGAGTGCATATATCACGAAGAGTGGGCATCCAGGTGGAAAAACGCAAGTAAATGCGAGTAATTGGCGGTCGCCGTTGCCCACTTCATTCCCCAGTCACTCTTATACGTAAAATATATAGATGACTTGGTGCAGGGTGAAAGAGAAAAAAAATGAGAGAGTTAGACGTGGGCAGGGTCAAAGGGCTTTTTCGATTCCTCAAAGCCCTTGCCTAGAGAATTTTATCGTTATTTAAATTCTCTCGTGGTAACTGGGTCATGTACTTCTCGACTTTTATTTCACAAGAACAAAAATAATTTACTCAAATGTCACAAAATATAAATTAGTGACGAGTTTTTTTTTCCGTTTTTGATGAGGTACATACAGCGAGTATATTGGAAGAAAATAACAACGAATGCCATTGTGTTTACAATAGACATATCGGATTTCATGACTCTGCTATGAGGGACTCTCCCATGTTTTCAAAACAAAATTAATTCTTACATTCCAGTTTTTTACGACGTTATCATGGGAGAAGTGAGAATATGAGTTCACTTAAGAAAATAATCATAAAATAGCAAAACATTCATTTCAGTTGAAGACATCATCGGTAAGTTGTAACTGAACTTCGTAGAAAATTGTTCAACGATGAAATGGACGTCTCTCTATCTCTCATCCATAGTTTATGAAGGATCCTTATGAACTGGGCATTTAAAAATTTCTCATCAAATACAATTTGAATGAAATTTTTATTATATGAGTAATGTATTGATATCACGTTCGATTGATATTGAGTTATGTTCATGAAATTATTACATTTAGAAAACTCTGTAGGATTAGGTCTTCATTGTGACACATAAGTCATCTAACAGTGAGTATTTGAGTGAGAGTCTAAACAAAATTTTGTTGAGTCCCGTTGTTGCTACTGAAGTGTCACGCGTCTCTGATTGACGGGTAAATATGTGATATATGAAAACATTTTCAAAAAGGTAAGTTAAAATTGAATCACCCGATGTATTCATTATTTTTTTTCAGGTTTGAAAATAAAACTATACATGAAAATTTTTCCAATTGTGGAGTTTTCAAGTGTGAATCAGTTAAAATAACTCTATATGCGATTGAGTCTCAGCCGAAGTGAATTCATGAGTTCCAAAAACAATTATTATAGCATAATATTTCTGTAATGGTCTGATGAATGAGATTTGTTGATTTCATGGATAGTAGTTGACAATGGGATACATAAGTGCGCGACGAGTGTGCTCGTAATCGAATCTGTAAACCCAAATCCCTGTTGTATGTATAATACACCTCTTTCTTCCGTCATCCCCTCGCGTATGCTCTCTGACTAAAATGATTTAAAGACGGCGCAGTGCGTCTCACCCCTCCCGACAGTCGTATTCTCTGCCATCTCTCCCCCTCTGTATGTTGCTTCCGGTACTTCTCTCCTTCTTGTCCTTTCTTCTTCTTCTCTCTTTGATGCCGTCTCTGTCCATCTCATATTCTCTATTCGTTCCTCAGACTCACCCTCTCTTCTCCGTTGATACTCCTCTGCTGCCAACATGTATATGTATATATTTTCGTATCTCAACATTTTAGTGCTTGCGGCATTTGGATTGGGCGTGTGCGGCCTCTCGTTCTCGTTTGCGGTTTGTATGTGGGGGATGCTTTCCTTCCCCAGGCGCGTATACATTCGCGCATTCTCTATCACCCTTGCTGTCTTTCTCACTCCACTGTGCGTTTTCTTGGTTGCTGTGCTCTTACCATACACCCTCGTTGGCTTTTACTGATTCAAATTAATCACGGCCGTGAGCCAAATCAGAACGCCTCATACATTTGCCCCATCCATCCGCTTGGCCGTTGTCGTCATCAACTTTAGACATCGTCGTCTTCTGGCAAGTTTAATTATCATCATCAGATTCTCCAGAAGTCACATCGTGAGCACTCTATTCGTGCCGCTTTTAAATTGGTTGAACTGTTTGATTATCGCATCATCGGGAAGTAGAAGCTGCTGAGCTTCGTTCTACTTCAAACAATCGCAAATGGGTAACTGGAAGTTCTGCGGATGCATGTTTTTGGATTTGACGGACAGTGTCTGAGGAAAACCTGAGCTCGGTCTACTTCTGTAGAAGTGCCCTCAAGAATTAGAGCAGAGAGAAAATGGACGAGAGTAGACGAGAGAACAATCCGACGAGATTTTTTCACGTGCTTTCTCTTTTTGTTTTTCTCCTCACTACTCATACTCCGTCTCTGGCTTTTTCTCTCTATCTCTTTCTATCTAACCTTCCGTTCCACCCTAAGTCTCACTCATGCTTTTTCGCTTTTCATTTTTTACTTGTTTTTCTCTCTAGCTCACTCAGTACTTTTCTACTCTCCTCGATGAATCCACGAAGCGTCTCATCACGCAACATTACCCCCTGCCAGGCGCTCCACACAGCTTCCATCTTTCTTCTCTCACGTCTCTTTCGTGGCATCACTCTCTCTCCCTCTCTTCTTCCCTCTATCTACTTCTCTTCCTCACTCTGTCTCTCACACTCCTCTTCCTTTTTCTTCGTTTACCACAATCCGTAGTATACTCCTCGCATCGCCCGGCCATGCTACATTAAGCTCACTCGCCTCTCCGTATTTTTCCCGGATTCTATTGAGTCGAGTCGAGCTTCTTTCTCCCTCGGAGTTGTTCATCTCTCCTCTCGCTCGTACGCTACCGAGGGCAATGAGGAACGGGCGGGCGAAGACGAGAGGACTGCTGGGGATGTATACACGAGATGAGAGGGCACTGGAGGGGCAAAGGATGCAAGACCGATGTTGATGAAACAGAAAGAGAAACCGAGAGGTCTCGTCGTGGTGTCTCTATTGATCCTCCTTCAGAGGAGCCGCGCGCACCGCGTCATCTCCCTCTTCGTGCCTTTACGCCTCATCCATGATATTTCCAACGCTCGTCCCACCGTAACTGAGAGCGTGAATTTTATTTCTTCCCCCATTTACATCGCCACAAATAATCAATGTCGCATATACAATTACACCGTTTTTTTCTTCATATCAAATCCAACGGTAACATTCTGCGCTTTTCACTCCGTAGAACGTTGAACTCTTCATGGTGTTCCCATGAGAATAATAAGTCAGAGTCTCTCTCATATATATTAATTTCTTATCAAAGCGAGACATTTCTGATGGATCATATATAGTAGCGTCGAGTTTAACGATGTCGATTGCGAGGGCAAACACGTATCGCAAACGCGGCTTCACTTCATACCACATGACTTTATCTGAAGCGCGTTCAATGCAGCATACTATACAGAATTGAGATTGTGAATTAGACGAGTGAGCTATGGACGGTAGTGCATACCTTGAGCACCGGTAGGTGAATCAATTTCGATGTTCCTACTTCATTCTTGTCTTTATTTTTTCATTTGGACCTTGTCACATCATTTTTTTTTATCATCATCATGTTGGTGGCAACGTTGAACAACACTCAATATGATACAACACACATAATATTTCCCTTTCACTCTCTATCATGTGTATTTATACGTGTGGAAGGAATTACATATTGTCACTCTCCACAAACGAGTGTGAAAATCAAATGTATCGCTTGATTCTATGAATCTAAATCTTCTTCTGTTCTTCGTACAGCCTGTCCGATTTAGAACTCCTTTTTAATAATTGCACATTTCTCGTTGTTTTCCAATAGCGATGAACCGGACGAATACCAAGTTGAGTTTGATCAGGTTTAAAATCCGCCGCCCCTTTATTGTTGCTATAGCGGATCGTATGATCAATTTATTCAATTGTTTCAGTTGCTTCTCAATTTCTCAATAAGGATTGTTCAAGTAACCCTTTTGATGGGTGATTCTGCCCATTTTGCATTGAATGGATCATTCAGATCGTTCTTGTACAAGCAACTGCGTCATAGCTAGAAAAACGTAAGAGAAAAAAATTAATACCGAAAAAATAAATTTCACATCCAGAAATTTGGGACATATGTTGGATATATTATTTTGAGAATATTGGTCGATGTATAAAGGTGGATATGACAGAAGTGTATGATGCATAATTGTCGCTATATTTTGGCGAGAAGAGAGGAATTGGTAAATGAGATGTCTGGTAAAACACGCTATCCGGATTTGAAGTGTTGAGCGGATTGAGAATAATTACCAGAATGTATGAGTAAGCGAACACGCTAATGTGGGACGTAAAATTGTTTCATTTTTTATCGTGGAATAGTTTTGGATTCGTGACTTATCTATTATTTCAACATGGATTAAATTGTATATGCTCAACTCCTGCCTACATCTCAATTTCCATTCATCATCATGCGTTGTTCACCAAAATGAAACTGTCAGTTCTTGTCTGTGTTGTAAATCAATCGCAATTTACGTTGGTGGTCACGAAGTTATACATTGAACTGGATTTTTTGCATAAGTCTCACACACCAGTTGTCACATTTTTTCACACAGCAGTCGTAAAATGTTCAAAATCTAAGACAAAAACAACGAATGAGTTATCACTTGTGGTAAAAATATACTTTCCCGATAGACATTGCATTTGTACATCTGACTTCCGGTCAATCTCCATATGTAGAAAAACAAGATCACGTTCAAATAATTTTTCGCGTCGCAATCCTTCGGATGTACAGAGGGTAACTTTCATCCTTATGCGCGGAAAGTGGTTGCTATCCCTGCGGGAGGAAGATCACGCTTATTGGTCCTACGGTTTTGTTTGAAGCCACCCTCTGATTTTCTTGCAATGTACATATGTACATCAGTGAAGTAGTCGTCCTCTCATTCGGTATCTTCCCGCGCCTGTGTGTGTTAGTGATAGTCAAGTGCTATCCGCGCTGTGATTCTCATTGGTACGAGGGGGAGCATCAGCGTCATGTGGTTGGTCGACTTTGGAGCATCCTCGACTCATCCTCGCGTCTGCGCAATTCAACCAATGATTCGCCACACCAATCGAGTTGTGGAACCAAGATGGAGGCCTGATGATACCTAGAATGTAATTTTAAATCTTCTCGATTAATGTATTTGAGATTATTTCTGTGTTAGTGATTACAATCAATGCATAAATTCTGAGATTATCTTTCAGTGTATCTATAACACGATTCTCTTTATTTGTGTAATGATGCCGAGAGATGGTCAAGGTGACTTGCAACATTCTCGTACAGTGGAACGGAAAATTATGTGTCGTTCCAAACAATTGGTACATGCGAATTCCCAAAATATCCGCTTTATATTCTCGTGAATTCTGCAGACGCTGCTCATTTTCTTTCGTATTGACGTCCTCTATCGCCGCTATGTACTTCATACACGTACGTACATGAGAGCTCTGTGGATTACATATATGTGAGGAGGAGAGAGAATAGGCTATCTCTATACGACTCCGAGAATAGCAAGGCAAATGGTTCAGGTTAGTCATACATCCTGTGATGTTGTGCATCTTAGCGCTATAACCAGCGCGCACGCAATAATGGCCTGAGCGTCGCCATTAGTGCAGACACGTCGCAAGAGTTCACATCAAACATGCATGTGTGTACATTTACAGACGCAATGTTGATGCGAAAAAAAGCTCTTCAAGAGACTGGCGAATGGGAAAAATCAAATGACGAAGCGCGCAGCGAAGAAATGGATAAAGAAGACAGGAAATAATTAAAAATGAAGGAAAAAAAAG
Organism: Meteorus sp. PSUC_FEM 10030008; assembly: GCA_018881525.1. NCBI lineage: Eukaryota > Metazoa > Arthropoda > Insecta > Hymenoptera > Braconidae > Meteorus > Meteorus sp. PSUC_FEM 10030008. Next base: position 2,562 of record JABMBR010011738.1, on the reverse strand, counting down.
ATTTTAATTGTGAGGCAGCGTGAGTGGATGTGTTTTATATGAGCGAAAGTGAACAGGAGGAGAAAGGGGTTTATATATATTTATATATAGATATATATTCAGCATCGGTGCATCTATTCATACACATTCGAGTTATGGAGTGAGATAGACTTGGCAACAGTGGCCATTTCCTGCGGCATTTGCTCCTGTGTGTACACGTAGGGTACATGGGATTGCAACGATGGCAACGTGAGGGTAAACCAGAGAGGACGATGGCGGAGGAAGGTATGAAAGGTGGACGTAAAGTCGAAAGAGACAGAGGTAAATACAAAGAGAGAATGAGAGAGCGAGAGAGAGTGAGAGGGGCGAGTGAGGAAGAGGAAGATGGGGGAGAGAGGGACTACTGGTTGATGCGCGTGCATGGAATTACGAAGGAAGGAATGAAGAGAGTCGGAGCGAGATGGTATGATAATTTTGAGGCGGAAGAAGGAGAGCTGGTCCCAGGTGTATGCATGAGAGGGAGAATGGAATGAGAAAGTGTTGGAGTGGGGAAGATCGCGGTAGGAGGAGGCTTCACGGTAGGGAGGTGGTTTCCATGACAACTAGAAACCGCAGTCGCCGCTGCCGCCGTCGTCATCGACAATGCAAGAGGTGTCACTGACTTCTGGGCCACACTACTGAAGCTCCGTGAGGCTTCATTCGCATATATGAGTTGGAGAAATGTTGTAGGATTTACATTAACACATATAGCTCGAATATCTTTGTTCTTCTGCAGCTGTAAGAGTGTTACCATCATGTGTGTGAACATACCACATTTATGGTTTCGCTTCTCATCTCAACGTTTTCATGCCTACGGTCTAACATATATGGATACTCATACGTATAGGGATACTTTTGGTATGTTGCTATATTGAATTAAGGGAGATTTTTAATGGCAGTGAATACTGACCGAATCACAACGTTGTATCGAAACAATCAAGTCCTTTTCGAGCCAAATTCTTCACCTTTATTCCCGAAATGTCTTTGGTCCCTCATTATCATTTACTTTTCGTCATTACATTTGTTTATATGTGTCTCATCTCCTTCAGCCCCATTTTTCGCTTAGCTTTGCATCCACAGCATAATAAAAATCAAATATAGAGCTGTCCGAAAATAAACCAACGACATTCAATCATGTTGGCAAAATGACTTCACGTCTTGGTGCTGTGAAGCTTACGACGCGCGTGGTATATTTGACACGGTATGTACGTTGGTTTTTTTGATGCTCCGTAGAATAATGAGTCTTATGAATCAATAACATTCGAAATGTTTCAGTTGCTAGTTCGTTGAATGAACACGAACCTGTTTGAAGTGGGCTATTTTTTTTTCATCTATTGTTTGATGTGTAATTAGATTTGTCAACTGTACTTTTGGTGAAAGTCTCATATCACCTTTCACACCTGTTTCTATTGCTCATTCTCATTGCATATTGGTCCAATCTTACTTCATGGTATCCATGGAAACCCTAGGAAAAACCTATTGATTCTTCTTTCAGTCTTTTCATGAAAGAGAATTCCCAAACCAAGGATCCCTCTCAGTCTTTCTTCTTTTCCTTCATTGCTTCATACTTTACCCTGTCTTTTGCGCTTTTCTCTCCCGTATAACATTTCACGTGCGCGCTTTCCCTACAAAAAAAAAACGAAATCTCGTTTGACGAAAATGTTCACACGCAAAGATCGTTAAAGAGGTTTATTCCGCTAATAAGACCGGACGGTGCCTCTCTCGGTGCTTATTGAAACAATAAAGAATCTCCCTCTGCAGCTTGTGTACGAAGAAAAGCTCACAATGGCGCCGCGCAAGTCTTGTGAGATTTTGTGTTGGTCACGCTTGGATACGCGACAAACGTGCACCGAGTACTAGAAACCTAACCGATCAACTGTTGAAAGATTTATAGTGTAGTTATTGCTAGTTTTTTTACATTTGTCATAATTGGTAGAGAGATCGTGTCATTTTTTCCCAATTCCCTTTCCATTAATAAGTTGTAGAACAACTGGTGCTCCTATTCTCCCCAACCCTGAAATATAAACATTCGGACTAATTCGTTCATCACGGTACTCATTGTGTTGAGTGACATAAATAAATTCTAACAATCATACCTCATGTGATGATCAACCCAATTTGAATTTTGTTGTAAATATTTTTACGTTTGCAGTGGAGAAATTTTCGAGAATATTCACTGAACTGCGTAGTGGTGTATCATCATACTGTCATGTTGAGGTCGACCCTATCGTCGCCGTTTCTACTTTGAGAATTGAGCCTCGCCACAATTTCCATCGCAGTGAAATCCACTGAGGGGAGTTAGAGAGAGAGCCAGCGGGACAATGGAGGGCTTGTGCTATGGAGACTCGGAAATGTTGTGCTTCAGGCATTGAATAGGAGACGGATGAGGAACTTGCTCCGTAACTCAATATATATGTGTATATGTATGTATATATGTACAGAGTCGGACAATGTGAGTTCACAAGATGAATGTTACCCCAACCGAGGACGAGGTTAACGGAGACTTCTAACTCCTTCAGATCCAGTGTTATATGTATCTATATA